>JASGXE010005811.1:0-22475 GCA_030068105.1 Sinentomon sp. SZTP_YWyxl | reverse complement strand
ACGTCGGAAGATCTGGGGGCTCACCGTCATCTCCTCATTCAAGCCCTCCTCATGCTGAAAAGGTCGATTCTCTCAACTTGCTGTCAAGAGTAGCCGCCTTCCTTGGACGTTGGGTTTGTGGACGCCTGTTGCGATTCTTGCTGAGGCTACTTGGGGGATTGTGGCAGCGAGCCATGACTGCGATTCAAGAGAGACAGGTCAGTGAAAATCGACTCCTTTTTCTTTCTGTTCCCTGACCCATGGTCATATGTCTTTTTAATCTATGGTTGCATCTCAGCCTATTACGAAAGAAACGCTCATCTACTGCGCCTGTTTTGAAGAATGTGATTCGAGAATGTCATGAAATTTCGTGCCATCGCTGCAAGGGCTGCTTTCGGTTACACATAATTCCGATTTCGCATAACAAGTTTTCTACCTCAATTGAACCTTTTTTATGCGAAAGCGGAAAGGAATCGGCTTTCGCATAATTCCGGTTCATGCACAATTCCGGTGTCGCATAATCCCCGAACACATCACACACTCTCATAAATCACCCGGCGAACTGTGTCTGTAACACGTCCCATCCATGTCGCCCAACAAGTGCACACAAGTCCAAAGAGCGAGTAACTCTCAACACACGTCCGTGCTGCACGAGGGCTGGAACGCAACTGAGCCATTTTTATACGCGCGGTCGCTTTAACCTCAGTTTTCTTTAAGCTTTGTGACAACAAAAGATAATGTTTAATTGCCGCTCGTCAGTCAGATTTTGACATGTTGAAGCTCACCACCAGTCTTGACACAAACGAACCATCGGTGATGTGATCACCTGCAATGCCAGACATACTCGTATACAGCATTTTACAACTATTCTAGCTTGACATCCGATCCAAAAGTAATTGCAATGACTCCAATCGCACAAAATCACACCACCTCAACATCCCCTGATCGCCTCAGGTGCCGACAAGTTAGTATTCATGAAGTTGTTCCAATTGAAATTTCCCTTTCCAGGTTAAATTTTGTTAAATGCTTCTGATAAGGTTCTGAAGCCAGCTTGGATAAAGAGGAAAATTTCTCCGGGTCTTGGCTTATTTCTCTTAAATCTACTATTAACCTTTACCATTTTCAGGCAAACTGCAAGATGCCAAAATTGAATGATACTGTACATTTTCGGACACCCTGAATCTTGAATTGATATTCCATTTGAAAAAGACGTTTGGCATGTTTCTTGTTCCTTGCGCAGCTCATTCGTGAGAAACAAATCCAGCGGATGTCGAAATACAGCAGATCACGATTGTCTTGTAAACCCGCCACCAGTACCGCGCCGGAAATATTTGGAAATGGGGTTAGAGTTTCGAATACACACCTACCGCCGCAACCGCCGCAACATTTTGATTTTACAGCCGCAACCGCCGCAACATTTGGAATACCCGCCGCAACCGCCGCAACATTTCAATCGTCACGTGAAGTTTGAAATTCTGACTAAACTGACCTAACCCAAACAGCCCAAACCAACCAAAATTCAAGGCAACTACCATCCAGGCACAGTAATCCAAGGTTAGGTGAATTAGGTTAGGTTAGGCTAGATTAGGTTAGGTTTAAACTTTCACTTTAAAACTTCACGTGAAGATTTCAAACTAATAATTCCCAAACGAACCAAACCTAACCTGACCTGACTTTACCTGGATCACTGTTCCTGAATGATTGTTGTTTTGAATTAGGCCCAATAGGTTAGGTTCGCTTAGGTTAGGTTAGGTGAGCTTGAAATTCAAACTTCTCGTGAAAATTGATATGTTGCGGCGGTTGCTGCGGGTATTCCAAATATTGCTGCTGTTGCGGCTGGAAAATCAAAATGTTGCGGCGGTTGCAGCGGTCGCGGCGGTTGTTGCGGCGGTAGGTGCGTATTCGAAACTCTAACCGGAAATGGAGCAGAGGAAAACTGCTTTAAAAGGGCGTCTGAACAAGGGACAAATTAAAAAAAATCGCAGGCGAAAAAAAATTTTAATCCGATGCAATATTTTTGGACACAATGAAAGATTATGCTCCGCTGGAGTGGAATGAAATTCTTTTCTTTTTGGGAATACATTCTTTTCGTCGTCGAAAACGGTTTTGTATCTTAAACTGGCCACTGCAGTCTTTGTAGAGTCTCGCTGCAGGACTTATTGCTGAGCTTATTTGTTGTTGCTTTAAGAAAATTGCTAAGCTTCTTTGCTAAACTACATTTGTGCTTTGTCTACTTTTTTGTGAAGTGCTGGTTTCTCTCTTTGGGAAAAGTTCCCGTCTGATGCGTCATGCGAAATTGGAATTGTGCGAATTCGGAATGCATTCCGCTTTCGCTTAAACAATTTCGAACCAGGTGAAAAAAAAACGGATTATGCAGAACTGGAATTATGCGAATGCGGAATTATGTGAAACGCAAATGCGAAACCGGATTTTGCGAAAACGGAAGTCACGACTGCAAGACTTTAAATTTTCATCGTCTTTCTTTGGAAATTTAGATTATTGACATTTCACAACGATTTTGTCTCGCGTGAATTCATTTCATTCTGCCAACCCCATCTCTCACTATTTAATTTCCGCCTGTGAGATCACACATGATGTCGAAAACAAAAAATCATATCTGCGCGAGGAAGTGCGGTACGGCGACGTAATTATTTTACAAATTTCTGTGTTTTCCGTTTCAAATGTCATTTTAAATGATTACCTGACTGTTTAACTGATGAATTGAGCGATGAAATAACTGATGAACCTCATTATGAACTGTTTCTTGCTTCTCACTCTTGTTCGACCAGATTGTTCCGGTTGCCACAGGTCCACTCTCATCATGGAATATCAATTTCTGAGAAGAGTCCTCTCCACCAAGCTGATGAATAGATCCCTCCCGATTGAATATCTCACAGAAACTGGTATTGATCGGTTTTAAAATTGTTGCTGCGAGTCATTTCCATCATCACCTAAATGTGATTCCATTCGCACGGTTATCACAAAATATGATCATGAATTCGCTCTTAAAATGTGTCTGTAAATCTTGAATCCCTCTCAAATTTGTTTGCTAAAAGTGCGCCGATGAACTTACTCGGTGTTCTACACGCTTCGGTTGTGCCGCCTCCGCGTTTAATGGAAGGCGTTGATTTGAAGGTGTTGATTTGAAGGCGCCATTTTGAAGGCGTTTAACGAAAGTCGTTGTTTTACTGTTTCGATGGTGTCGTTCCGATACGTGTTTATCACTGTAAAAAATTTGGTGGCAAATTTTCCACCAAAAGTGGCAAAAAACATCCCCACCTAAGTGGTGACAAAATTTCCATAATTTAGTGGCAATAATGTTGCCAAATGGTGACTGAAATCAAGGTATCATCACCGGAGCGGTGTGGCGATTTATCTGGTGTTCTTGATTTCAGTCACCAGAGTTGGTGACATCATTGCCACAAAACAGTGGAAATTTTCTCACCAGTTCGGTGGGGATTTTTTTTGCCACTTTTGGTGGAAACCAAATGTTTTACAGTGTACCCATCCCGCATCCGTCGGTGTTCGAAGCCGACGACGTGCTTCGGGAAAGTGGGATTCAAGCGACATTGACGCCATTCAGAACATGGCGACCATTCTTGGCGCTGTTCCTTGCACCGAGGCGTTCTCTCTCTGCATCCGCTTCAGCTGAGCTCCTTTTCCCTATCAGGTCCAAAGGATCCAAGGTGGCCTCTCTTGCGATCGCTGATTTCTTGAGTTTTTCTTCTCCTCGAGAACAGCAATGATTTGAAATTAGAACTCTTTTAAAACATTTTCGTCCCAATTAAATCCGATTTTGGAAGGAGTTGAGGCGGATTAAATTCCTTCTTCTTCATCTTTCGCCTTGCAAGAAAAATGCCGCCTTGCCTTATTCCGGCGCGGCCTAACGAGCTGATTTTAACGAGAGCTGAATTTCGTGACTCAGCTTCATTGCGTTCATGTCATGGGGGGAGAGGGACGACCATACAGGGTGTCTGGAAAATGCAACATCATTCACTCGATTTGATTATGGTTTTAGACGACATTTCACTCCGTACGAAAGGTTTGGATGCCACTGATCTGCGGCGCTCCTTGACGAAAACAACCAAATTTTAAGATCAAAACCTGCAGTTTTAAATTTCTGACTCGAAAGCCGCGTTAGAATGGACAGATTTCTTACATCTGACTTTTTAGATAGTCTATCCAAAACGGATTGTCACTTACAGCAATGGGCAAAGGAGAACATTGCAGCATTGACCATTACACATTGTTGCAAGTGACAATCTGTTTTGGACGGACGATCTAAAAATGTCTGGTGCAAAAAATCCATCCATTCTGACGCGGCTTGTAGTCCTCAAAATTAAGAACGTTTTGAAATGATAACTCAAAATAGTTCGATTACATCTCAGAACTTGCATCTGCCTTCATAGTGCCCCATCACACGCCACCAAAATTCCGATAACTAAATGCGGCAGCAGGTTTCGAACACCCTGTGGAACGCTATGCAAAAGTAGGGTCTATGATATAGATTCTTTGGATTTTATTTCAAGTGGCGCAGGCATAGTTCCACCGACCTCGGTCTTCATCTCTTTGTCGCCAGTAATTAAAACGTGAAACAAAAATTTCTTTGAAATATTTCACACCGTTTCAGAAGACGATTCAAAAGCGTAAAAACTTTTGTCATTTCTGGAAAGTTGTCTTTCATTCGCGATTGGCGGGACTGCGCTGTTCTAGACTTATCATCCATTCCCTGACTGATCCCTTCTTAATAACCTGTCTGCAAATCTTCACCAACTCTGAGTTTTTGATTCGTCTTTCCAAAGGCTTTGGCGGGGCAAAATTTGACGCCAGAATTTTGTCATTGCAGATCAGTGATCATACCACCGTCAAAATGTGATGAGAATGAATGAGGCTTTGAGCAAGTGCTCGGAGTCCACTTGGTCGAGATTTTCCTTCCCATTTTTATTTTATCCCTGCGGTCAAAGTTTTACATTTGAAGTATTTGTTACAAAATTAACTTGCATGATTGACTGAATAACATAAATACGTTTTTGTAAATACGTAAATTCGTTTACAGGGCATTTTCAGGACTCTGATTGCAGCCTTGAAAATTTGACATCAGGATCGATTTTCATTGCTGAGAACAATAAAAAAATCTGAAAACTGCTGTTTTCGCCCATCAAAAGGGTGATTGTTGGGGTTTTCAAAAATTTCACAACTTTTGCAACCTTTGGCTGACCACCATTCACTTGGGGCGTATTCGCTTGGAAAACACTTTCAGGTTTAGTCTATGCAAGTTCTCAGCCAACAGGTCTGGGAATTAACGAGTTTGGGAATTAACCGCGAGGTTTGTAAATTTGAAATTTTAAAACGATCGTTGAAGGGCATACACACACTTCCCATCACAATTGACTGCACAAATAGAAGTTCATAATTAACGCGGGTGCCATTTGGAATGCATGGAAACATGCTTTGCAAAACATCATGACATTCGTGTTAGGCGTGAAAGTGCATCAAACCCTGTTGGAATTGGATGACCCTTGTGTTAAAAAGAAATTTTTGTCAAGTTCTAATTCTAATTTAAGAGGTTCTTTGAAATTTCTTCTGCGTGCTGTCATTTATGGCGGGTTCACACATCTAGCTAAGAAGTTTTGTAAATACAACGGAAACTTGCTAAGGGTATCGTCACTTTGTTGCTTGGTTATACCGAAAACGAACCCCCGGTATTTTTCTGGTACAAAATATTGCACTGGTGATATTTTTAATATCATCAAACAACAAATTTAAAACTTTATATGAGTACGTACGTATTTGTTAGTGATTTTGAAAAAAAAAATTCTCGATTCCCCAAAAATTAGATGTCAGCCACATTTTATTTAATGATTGAAAATCAAGATAACCTTTGAAACACAAGCTGGTGAAATTTCATCCAATAAGGTAGAAGGCGTAGTCTAATAAAAGAAACAATAGGTTATGCGAATAACCAAGTTATTTCTCTTCGTTTCGAGATTTGGGATTTTTTCGGTTATGGATTATAGAAAACCAAAAGCGATGGAAATTTGTTTCTTTTTCGGGATAGGTGAGACTTGTTCTATTTTGGTTGGCTGTGATCGCAGGTGGTGATGGGACTTTGGGGAATAAAACTTTACTTTAGGCATAGGCTTAGACTTTAGGCATAGGCCTATGGCAATATGCAAGTGAAATGTGTGGCTAGCAACTTTCATAATCTATTGACACCCTGTACCTGCGATTCGTCGAGCAATCAGAACATGTGCATTGCGGTGTGCGGTGCCATTCTCCAGCTCCGAAATTTATTATCATTGTTATTGTTATTGATATTATTGTTATATAACGTCAACCCTTTACCCATTTCGTTTTTTCGCTCTCGTCTCATCCCATTTGACAAATTAAAATTTCGATTGACGGATTGCTCCCAGGGGTGTTCAATATAACAGTACAACCGCCTGGTACTATAGGCCCTCAACTCCACAAATAGGTACACATACGAAATTCTACCTATTCGTATACCATTTGACAGGTTATTTCACTGATGGAATAATTCTGGATTGTGCCTCTGCAGACTAGTGCGGAGCAGGGGTGTTCTTCGAAATCTCATCAATTCGCAGCATCGAAAAGCCTGGTTATCAAGCTCTCCTAAAAAGGGAAGTTTCCCATTGGAAATGGACCAGGCTCCTTCTTGCCTTCCAAAAGGAGCAGCAGCCAAATTGGCTCTCATTATTTTCGAACCTCCTGTACATATTCCTGCTTTTTCCTTTTCCCAAGAAAAATACACTTCATTCTATTCGAATATTGGCTACTACCGTTCCATTCCCACCTTGTCGACCAATTTACCGCTTTCCTCATCTCATCTTTATTTACTTTGTTCGTTTTCCACTTGTAATGCTGTACAGGGTTTCAACAATAAACGCGTTGGCACACTTTTGGAACACATGCCGGTGAGAAATCGTGGAAGATTTTTTGTTCCTTGGAGGTATATGACCACCTGGCGGATGTTGTGCAAACTTGCGAATAAGTTATTAGTTTCGCTATTTCTTAATTTGGAGCTCATTTCACGGATTGTTTTGCATAACCCTCAATGCATTTGAGGTCTTTCGTGCTTTTAGCGTATCTTTGATAGCCATTGTTGGGAAAGCCAGGGGAAACTCCAACGCTTTGTTCAGGAATTCAATATAGTTGCCGCAACAACTATTTTCAAAACACAGTTTTCAAAACACCATGTTTAGTGACCACAGGTTGGTCGGTTCCTATTATCGAGAATTGTACCTATGAGATTCTCTTGGCTTTATTTATTTCTTTACCAAAGTGCCATTAACAATACAATGGCCTCGTCTACGCTTCTATATCAAGCAGTTAATTTTAAAAAGTCGCGTCAATTCCATTAGTGCTACTATGACACAAAAATCAATTTCGGCACTTCGGCAACGCCGCAGGAAGGAAGGATGAAGCAGGAAGGAGGAAGCGAAGGAACTCAAGGAACCGAATCAAAGGTATTGGAAAAGTCATTTCGAGATTAAATAAATAAATCTCTACGCTGTCGCGCGGTTTAACTTCTCGGGATTTCAGCTGGTTGCGAAAGGAAAAAAGCTGCTGTTCAAAGGTCAGAAGAAGAAAAATTTCTCCTTGAAAATATAGGCTTACGTATACATCCATTTGAAGGCCCTTCGGCAAAGGGCGCATAATACCTCTTAGGATATTGCATCCAGCCTACTTTAAAAATCAAATTTCAACGCGATAAACCAAAAAATGCACCCGACAAACATAAAAAACATTCGCAGGTGCAGGACGACAATGAGACAAACCGCTGAAAACGCGCACAAACGCAGCCACAAACACCCACAAACAAGTGCGCGATGTAAGCACAGTGAGCTTACATCGCGCACTTTGCTTACATTGACAAATACGCATATCTTTTAAGCTCTACTGTAAAGGACGCTGTAAAGCTCTACTGTAAAGCTCCACTGCAAAGCTCTACTATAAAGCTCTATAAAGGACTTTCTTTCCATGATCAATCAGGCACCAGTACCGTCCATTTGTTGAACCCTGCTGAAACGGTGGCCCGCAGGCACTTTTCCATCCAACCACGTGTTGAAGTTCTGACTCTCCAAAAACGGGAAAAACATTCGGAACAAAGCAAGTTGGCCGCGTTATCTTGGGTCAGAATATAGGTGGGGAGGTTAGACAGGACGTTTGGTTACATTAGCTTTATTTTTCTTTTTTTTTCGCCACGCGCAATCGGGATGTGCCCAAATCAGTGGACACGCACCCTGGAATCCTCTGAGGCCACTGAACTCCATTTCTTGTAAATTCGTCATTCACACCCAGTTCCTGTCTGCTTCATGCGTAGCACAATTTCTACCACCTGCGAGTATGACTAAAAGATTACTCAGTTAAGGCCCAAAGGCGTATTTTAAGTCATTCAAATATTCAGTAACTTCCACGCCTTTGCGAAAAGTTCTCTTTGACCACAGAAATTTCAATTCCAACCTCTCGTCGGTATATCTAAATCTTGCTCTCCCACAATTTGGCCAAATTATTTTTGGTATTAGCCATTTTGACCATAAATGAGCTGACATTTGACCTTTTTCATTCTGACCAAAAATCCATTGTCCTGCTTTTGGGCTGATCGATGGCAAAGAAGCCTTCTGAGAAGTGGGGTGTGGTGGGACAATATGTTCTGGGGTGATTAGCGGCATTACATCTCAGCAAAGTCTATGATGGAAAGTGCAATGGATGGTAAAGTGGACAGTGATCTTGGCGAGGCGTGGTGGTATGTTGGTAACACAAGGGGGTAGGCTGGTAAGTGGTGGGGTGGTATATGTGGTATGACGGCAAGCGTAAATGGTGGGGTAGTTTGGTGGTAGTGCCATTGAGTGCTTGGGAACTTCCTCCCCGTTGACTATACGAGCTATGCCCTCTAGCTATTAGTGACCACTGAGCTGTTTATTGATTGTGCCGAAAGCGTCGACACTGTGTCATTAGTTTATGCAGCCGGAGATTATGCGTATGCGATTTGAATTTTACACGAGGGTCGAGGTGCAGAATGTTGAAAAACTAATATTTGTTGCTCGTTATACACGCATCTATTTCTGCTGTCGGATAGCATTGTGGGGAGGGATGTCTCGAGAAAGAACTCATGCGGGGAAGGAAGGGCTCTTGTCTGCGAAGGTGCAGATGAAGCTGCTGATGTCTGGATTTCTGCGAATATTCTCTCTCGCTCTAATTCAGTTTTCGTTTTCGCTTCGTTGGAATATTCGTGGAAAAAGCTGTGTGTGACGAGCGATGCGAAAAGGAATCGGCGAATGGCGGCAGAGCGATAAATGCGAGGCCTCCAAGGATATACCATTAAGCTGGGCTGACACTTTGCCAATTTGGTGCTCGTTGCCCGAGAATTCTAAAGTATTCCAATGTATGCCCACTTCTCTTGACGGAATAAGTCGGTACTTCACTTCCTCCAGAGGTGGGATGGAAGGCCGGGGCCCCCAGCGAGTATTGTTTTTTTTTCCGAGAGGGGACAGGGTTAGGTCAGGTTCAGATAGCTTTCGGTTCAAAAAATATTTGGTAACAGTTCGGAATACCGGCCGACATTAAACTGAACGAGTTTACTATTGCTCTCTGGTATACAGCTTACTAAACCCAACCTAACCTGTCCCAACACACCTTTCCTAACCTATCCTACCCTACCCACATCGTCCTCAACTTCCTATCCTATTTTGGCCACTTGAGCGTGTGTGAAAACTCGTCCAATTCAGCTTTTTTCAAATGTCGGCAGGTATTCCGAACTGCAACCAAATATTTTTTGTTCCTGCGAGTACAGGGCCTCAATCGCGCATTCTTGCACAAAACGCTCCTGCCATCTAAAGTCGCGGCACGGTTTGTAAAAATGCCTCCCGGCCTGTGGCGAGTGGCTTCCCAGAAAAAAGTTCCTTTGGACCTTTCTTTGGAGTTTCTTTACCCTCTTAGAGAATACATTTGGTGATTTAGGCCCGCGATCACCACATAGTCCTGGTTTATTACAGCCTATAGCATCTGTAAATTCACATGGAATCGTCGTGCTTGCCATGGGGGATTCCGGCATAGACTCATTCGGATAAATGACTCAATGTAAACGTAGCTTAACAGTGAAAGCTTCGCCCGAGCGGTTGCGTCTATTCTCCACACGGGCATACCACGCGATGCAAATTCCTGGTGCAAATTTTGGAAAGGTTATTTTCAGACACTGTGCTTTTGCGTAATTGATTTTCTGGATTGCTGACTTCAGCTTTTACACTTGCAACGAGCAGGTTTTGGTTTGGGATAGATGTCCTTTTTGGGGTTCCTTCAGACGAAGGGTGCTACGAAAACCTTCACCCCTTGATGCAGCTCTACCCTTAATTGCTCATTAAAAATTAAATTTCTGATATGATATCGCAACCAAGAGGATCCCAACGGTGATTCCAAAAGCCGCGGGAAACCGTGAATTTGTCTGAGCGGTGTATGGCAGCGCGAAAAGATACATCTAACTTTCTATATAGGCATGGATATCCCAAGACTGAACTACAGTGCTAACAGGAGGAAATTTCCATCCACTTTTGACTGTAGTGTGAACGCATAAATTTCTGTGTTCAGGGTTTTTGAAGGTACGAGTGACTTCTCTGTTTTCCAGTGGCCTGTATAGTGGCGGCGGAAAAAGATTACTCATACATGTGTTTTTCCCATCTAAGTATTGCCTCCGAAACTTTTTTATGCGTTTGATAGAAATTAAAGGGCCAAATTGCAACGGAGCTTTCTAGAGGTGTCAGATTTTGACATTGGTGATGTAAGAGGATTTTATTTCTACAGCATGGAGCTTTTGCTAAAATCTCAAGAATGGAAATTTTTCACATGTATGGGTAGGCCCTAATCTTTTCCGCCGCCAGTATACACTTGCTTTGGTGTTCTCAGAGAAATGCTTTGGAATTCGTTGTTTCTCCTCCGAAAAAGGAAAAGCCCAAGCGACGTCGCCTTCCATCGTTTTTTCAATTTAGCGAACAGCAAGATTCCCGCATTGGCATTTTGCTTTGACTTTCCTTTTTCCCGCTGCGGATCTGCAAGGGAAAAGGGTACTCTGCCGAAAGGAAAGCTCTTATAAAGCATTCCGCATCTAATTTGTTTGATCGATCATTTTCCCCTTGCTTTCCGCGCTGCTCGCTTCTCCTTTGCCAATCCGAACCTGCACACACACTTTCCCTTTCAGCGTTCACCTTTGAGAGACGAATTTCATTTGGCTTTGTCGCGCGACCCTCCATTTGCCTCAGGAAAACTCCAGGTTCGTAAATTCTGGAGACCTCGCCCGGCAAATCTTTCCCATGGCCGCAAACAGACAAATCTGCACAGAAATATTCATGCATCGCAATGTTGGGAGAAAGCTGCAGCAACTTTTTTTCGTCAATGAACACTTGCCAGCCGGCATTATTTATGGGTGCCAGGTGCCTGATCTGATCATTTGTCAAGAGCGTTGTACCCACTTTTTGGAGTTGTGGGACTTCATCATGTACCTACACGTATGTGATTGGATTAGAAGCGCCCAAATCAATGTGGCGGAGGCAGAAGATGGTGGGCGCCCGCGTTTCGTGGTTTCTTAAATTAGCCTCCATAACCAGCAGAAGTACCTCAGGAATTTCAGTACTCTCAGATCAACCGTTTTAACCCTCTTCCAACTTTTTAACCAACTCAGATTTTTTTTAACCCCGCTTCCAACATCATGACCCTCGTTGACTTACCATTTTTAACCCTCTTTCAATGTCTTAACCCTTTCAGATCAACCCTTTTTATCCTCTTAGACGACTTCTGGACCCTTTTTGATCAACCCTTTCTTAACCCTCTTCTACCATCTTAACCCTCTTAGATCCACCGTTTTTGACCTTCTTCCAACCTCTTAACCCTCTCAGATCAGACCTGTGCATTTTTAGTCCCAAATTTTTGGAATCTTTTTTAATTTCTGAGCCCTTCTGTCTCATCCCAAAAAGACCAGACCTGCATCAAGGGCTCTCACCACTAAAAACCAAAAATGGTTGACGAATTCTTTGTCCAGGGCAGCCGAGCAGTCTTTTTCCTTTCTGGGCTCCCCCAAACAGTGGGGTATTTCGGCGGCTCTGATTCACCTTCCACCGATCGACACTCTGCTTTTCCATTTCGATTTCCATCTGAAGCAGTTAGAATTTCGATTTCCTGCTCCTATCGACGTTGAAAGGTCAGAATTTCAATTAATTTCCATGCACGCAGAGAAAGTGTGAGAGACCTTTTTAGCGAGGCTGAAACAGTCCCGATGGAAAATGCGGTGGAACAATGGTCTTGCGCCGAAAAGGTGTTGCGACAGTCGGCGCCATACCTGGCTCACCCACAGTTCCTATTGGAATACCGTTACATTTCACCCTTCCGTTTCTGACCCTTACCGATATCTGATGCATGCCGTTGTTGACGAAAAAACGCAATTCAATGCATTCGTCGTTTGTCGCCTTTAAAAAGCCCCTCCAGCCTGGAAGAACTTTCGAAGGCTTTTGTTTAGTGCCGAATGGGTGTTTTTATGATTTCACGCAGAAACTTTTGTCGGTCTCGCCATTTACAAATGTCGCAACTTTAGATGGCAGTCAGGGCCCTCATCGAGCATATTTCCCGAAGGGGAACAGGGTTAGGTCAGGTTCAGTAAGGTTTGTTGAATTTTTTTTCTTTCTATTATTTTTTTCTTCCCAGAATTGGGCCCCAATCGAGCATATTTGCACAAAACGCACTCTAGTATCTAAAGTTGAGATGACATATCTGAAAAATCGCGGTTTTTTCACTTGTTGCCAGTTGGTGGATGCTATCGCAACTTGAGATGGCAGGCAGGGCCTTCAGCGACCATTTTGTTCCCGAAAGAGAAAGGGCCAGGTAAGGTTAAGTTAGCTTCATTGATAATTTGCGATGCCATCTTCAGTTGCGATAGCATTTGCAAAATGGAGTTGCTGTTTAGCTTGTCACGTTGCAAGGGACTTCATTGCGTCGGCATGACTCGGCAGCATGACTCGGCAAGTTTGTGTGGATTCTCCCTCTCCCTCGCCCTCGCCTCGCTCTCGGCCTCGCCCTCGCACTCGCCCTCGCCCTCGCCCTCGCCCTCGCCCTCGCCCTCGCCCTCGCCCTCGCCCTCGCCCTCGCCCTCGCCCTCGCCCTCGCCCTCGCCCTCGCCCTCGCCCTCGCCCTCGCCCTCGCCCTCTCCCTCGCCCTCACCCTCGCCCTCGCCATCGTCCTCGCCCTCGCACTTCCACTCGCACTCGCACTCTCCCTCACCCTCGCCCTCGCCCTCGCCCTCGCCCTCGCACTCGCCCTCGCACTCGCACTCGCACTCGCACTCGCACTCGCACTCGCACTCGCACTCGCCCTCGCCCTCGCCCTCGCCCTCGCCCTCGCACTCGCACTCGCACTCGCACTCGCACTCGCACTCGCACTCGCACTCGCACTCGCACTCGCACTCGCACTCGCACTCGCACTCGCACTCGCACTCGCACTCGCACTCGCACTCGCACTCGCACTCGCACTCGCACTTCCACTCGCACTCACCCTCGCCCTCGCCCTCGCCCTCGCCCTCGCCCTCGCCCTCGCCCTCGCCCTCGCCCTCGCCCTCACCCTCGCCCTCGCACTCACCCTCGCCCTCGCCCTCGCCCTCGCCCTCGCACTCCCACTCGCACTCGCACTCACCCTCGCCCTCGCCCTCGCACTCGCACTTGCACTCGCACTCGCACGCACTCGCACTCGCACTCGCACTCGCACTCGCACTCGCACTCGCACTCGCACTCGCACTCGCACTCGCACTCGCACTCGCACTCGCACTCGCACTCGCACTCGCACTCGCACTCGCACTTGCACTCGCACTCCCTCTCACCCTCACCCTCACCCTCACCTCCACCCTCACTCTCATCCTCACCCTTTCCCCTGCTCCGAAGGAAAGTTCTTCTGGGATGACTTCCGGCAAACTATTTTGACGCCTTAATTGGTTCCGTTCAATCATTTTAACAGGTTTAAAAGCAAGCGACTCCTGAAAAGGGGCGGCAACCCTCTCCTTTTCGTGTGTTCGTCTTTTCCTTTCCTTTCAGTCACACTATTTTAATCGTATATCGCAACTGCTTCTCGTCCGACTCAGCAAACTGTCCTTCAGGAGCCGCCTTCTGACAAAACTGTGATTAATTGCATCTGGTAGGGAATACAGGGTGATATAAAATACCACAGAACACATACCAAAAGCGATAATTTTTGAATACTTAAAAAATCCCGCATCTTTAAATGGATGACAAGGGAAGGAATAGCTATTCATCTTATGACAGTGACGGGCAGGGACAAAATCTCAGGTGATAAATAGCCAGCGGTTTGTCGGTGGTCTTGTGAATGTTCTTTTGAAGTTCTCGTATTTGAATTTGCGGGAATGGTGCGATAAATGCGACATACACGAGATATGATCGTGTATGTATGTTCAAATCGGTACGCTGCTTTTGACCACAAAAATTGGTTTTTGCACATCGGACGCGCATCGTTTTGCCTTGCGGTCGGTCTGACAGTGGGAAAATTTGAATTTCTATTCGGCGGGATTTGCATTTCTGGCTGTGGGCGATCAACACATCAGAGCAAAAACTCACTGTTGCACCGCCGCAGTGTCGATGCATCGGTGAATGGTGAAGCTGCCGCGTGAGAATTGCTCTGTGAAGCCGAACCGAGAAACGTGCTGTATGCAGCCAAGGCATTCACGGGGAATTGGTGTTCGGCATGATTAGATGAATGCACACCATGTCAGAGTATGCTGGGGAGGATCAAAGACTTTTCTGCCAAAATTGCCGGAGAGGCCGAATATTCCTATTTACTCCTCATTCCACTTGAAGATATGAGCTAAGAATGCTCCCAAGTGTGCTCAGAATGAATTCAGAATCCTTTCAACAATGAAAACTCGGTCGAAAACTTCATTCTCGGCATAGAAATTAAAGTTTTTCTGTGTATTTAAATGGAAGAATGTGAAGCATTCTCAGCTCATATCTTCAAGTGGAATGAGCTGTATGATCCCAAAATCCTTGTACAAGCTTTGGAGAAAATGGCGTATACCCCTGTGTGGGACTTCCAGGAATGACTATGACTTAAAAAGACTCCCAAATAATTTATACTGCCCACGAAAGCAATGATGCTTGGATTTAAGATCGTATTAGATGTGCACTCGTTTCGAGGGGAGAGAAGCGATATAACGCCGCCTCGCATCCGCGTGACGTCAAGTCGCAATAGAGGAGCTGAGTTGCTGCTGCGCTCGCATCGGGAATACGGCTTGCAGCATGATTTTGGTCTTGTAAAATCTTGGTAAAAAGGACCCTGGCGACTTTGACCCTTATCAGGCGAAGAAAGTCATGGAAATACCGTCACTTGTGGAAACAAATTGCAAAATAGCTTTATCAACTTACTTTTTCCATAATCCGGCGGCTTTTGCGGACTTCATCCAGTGCCTCTTTTGGTTGTAAATCCGCATTCGAAGTTCTGGAAATTGCATAGTTGTGGATGGCTTATGGAAACTGATTGACGGAGCTGCTTGTTGCAACAGAGTTTCCAAAGAGCGAGAGCGCACAATGTTCCTTCCTGGTTTGATGTCACCAACGTGAAGTTTTTGAAAAATGTCTTCTAAAATTTGAACAGTTTTGGGCACAGTTTAGCTGGTCTGCTCGAGTTTCTCATTCCAACCAGGCATAACTGCTTGCAATGGTCCGGCAATTTTCCGCAAGTTGTTTCTGCTGCTCTGTCCAGGATCTTGCTTGCGAACCTTGTACGCAATGTACCCAGCAAAGCTTCGCAGTGCCGTTGCGTAAGCTTTCGTTTTGTAACACAATTGAGGAAAACTGTATTTGCCACTGGCAATGCTTGGTCGACGAGGCGTCGCTTCACAGGTGATTTTTCGTGCGTGTTGTGGATCAGGTTCGCGAGGCACAAAATGGACGGAGCAAATACTAGTTGTGGATGGGTTGAAGCTGGTGTCAGCTCTGCGGCACCTCGTTGCCCAAGTCAGTTTTCTGTGGTCTTTTAGAAATTTGTGAAAACGCACACCATGCATCACGTTCGACATTTCGATCATAATTTTTGCACCCTGCAACGGCACAGCCTGGCATGTGATTGCAACCGGTGAACAGTGACTTTTCACTCAAAATTCCGTGCACTTCCACTGAGATCAGAAACAACTCTGAGGAACAATCCTTTTTGCATTCATCTATTTTTTAGATTTTTCATGGCCATTTTAAGAAATTGACCTTGACTGATTTATGACTGCCCTTACCAGCAGGAACAAAAGATTGAAGCGACCAGGGTGGCCGAATCAGAAAATCTTTAATCGAAAAGATTGGTGAATCGCCAAATGAAACCTTTTGGTGTTTCGGGACATTTTCGAAAAATAAGGACAAAAGAAGGGATATGGTTGCTTTTCCCCATGGGGATGCGGGCAACGACATGAATAAAATCATATATCTCGTTGTATGCGGGCACTTCAGCAGGTAGTCGACATGGCTGTCAACCAAAAACAAAATCCGAACATCTGAAAAACTTTACAGGGAGACATGCCATGGATAGTCTTTTTTCTGCTCTGCCTGTTCCATATAATTTTCTAAAATTGCTGTCTTCTTAATATCATGGACACAATGCTATGTATGTGCTATGGCTATTGATTGAATAACATGTTATGGCTATTGAATGTTAACTATAGGCCCAAACCGAGGTACTGACCACATAGAATGACACACAGATTCTTTTATTGCATGCTCTGTGGAGTCCCATATGATGGGTTAGAAAACGATGAAAAGCCAAAGGATTCGGCGGACATGAAGTGGTACCCAATTCTGTTGCATCTCGCAAAAATTGACAACCTTTTTTTCCAAACCCTGAAATGTCAACTTCCTGAAATGTCAACTTTTCCACCTTGGAGCCCTATTCCTGGTTTTTACAAGACCAAAATCATGCTGCAAGCCGCATTCCCGATGCGAGCGCAGCGGCAACTCAGCTCCTCTATTGCGACTTGACGTCACACGGATGCGAGGCGGCGTTATCGCTTCTCTCCCCTCGAAACGAGTGCACATCTAATACGATCTTAAATCCAAGCATCATTGCACGAAAGCAATCGGTGGCCATTGAAGAGTGTGGCATGGGCGCCACAAAATTAGTTTTCTTGAGGGAACAATTTATTCAAAACCATACGGATCGTTACCTGAATCGACTTTACATAGACTCATGTGAAGGTACTCCGTCACTGCGGGTTATAGTCATGATTCCAACAACGGGAAAACACAAATTTCTATTGAGGGATGCACGGACAAGTCGCGTGGCTGTCGCTTGTAAAAAACTATGTAAGGTCTAAATATGGAACGTCCGTCTGCCAAAATCCTCCCGAATGAACAAAAGAGACGCCACCGCTGTACTAGAGTCGAACTTAACTTGAGCCCAGCTCCACTTGAACTTAACTTGAACTTAACTTGAACTTAACTTGACTGTCCTTACACGTGTATAGTCACTTCACACTGATTACATTGTTTCTGAGAGAAATAAATTAAGGGACAGGGGCTCAGGTGCTGCCTTTGGCTTAGGGATAGGTCTGCGTATGGTATGGACAGTGTTTTCCAGAGCCCTTGTAAAATAGTTTATCTTTCGCGAAGTATCAGACCGGCGATGCCAACATGCAATTCGGTTAAGAAATGAACTCGCAAGGGAGAGCAGCCAGGATTTTTCCCGCTTAATGAGGTTTAATTCCCTGGGATCCCCTTGTTCCGTTTTGTGCAAGCCGTCGGTGGTTTTCGAGGAGTCACTGTGGCTTGGGGGGATGCTTTGCGCAGACTCCGCATATACTGAGGCTCGTATTATATAAGCTTATTTATTTTTTTTGTCCCCGGGCTTCTCTTTGTTTACATTCATGCGCTTTTTCTGAATTGGGATGAAGAAACTGCCGCGACTATAGGGATTAAATGAAAGCAAAAAATAAAAAAAAAAAAGAAAAAGAAAAGAAAAAAAAAAGAAAGAAAAAGTGGGTTAAATTCCGCTTTTAATTTTTATTTGCTTGCATCTCAAGCACTCGGAAATGCTTCTGCTGTGCAGGCCTCGTTGTACTTAACTTGAAATATCGCCCATTTTTTTTTCTCAGAAAATACAGCATACGAAATAAGGTTGAATTTATACGAAGTTTGGTTAAGGGATGCTGCTTGTTTGAGAATATCACATAAGTGACTATACATTGTGTATCGATCGTAATCTTGGAAATGGTTATTGTACAAAATTATGAAGGCCACTCGCCTTAAAATAGGAGAATCTCAGGACCTGGAATGTGTTCGATATACGGGAGGCCCGATTCGAAACAGATTCTATTCTGATCAACGATTCGGCTGTCACCCTGCTGACATACACCCTGCTGACACACATCGCCCTGCTGACATACACCAGTTTTACCCTTTTCCCTCAGCTCTCTTGAGAAGAGGGCGTTTCAGTTATCTAGCTCTCCTGAGGAATTGCAACGCCGGTTATGTTATCACCTGGAACTTTTTTTTGTTCAAATGCTTCCGAAGAGGTCCTACATTTCGACGGTATGTCCATGATTCCAGATATGAGAAAAATTGGTTCTGTTCGTCCACTTTAGCAAAGTGTCGAAGTTTTTTGCGCACTGCAATGAGACTTTCATCGCATCTCAGTCGGTAATCGACGAATATGCGGCCCACCGGATTTTGTACAGAAACGACCTACCAAAATCTGACTTAAACGATTCTAACCTCTTTGAGGAGGGTGGGTTAAGTTGGGCTAGGTTAGGTTAGATTAGGTTAGGATAGATTATGTTCGGCCGTTCATGGACCCACCAAATCTGGTGGGCCGCATATTCGACGATTACCTCTCAGTCATAAGCGATGAATAATTCAGACAGTTCCTTTCATTCACCCATCTGTAGGTACTCTTCGCGACTGGAACTCCCTTCCGCCAGACTCGACTGTCATATCCCAGTGTCTGCCTTTGGAGTCTGGACTGCTGCCATCGCAGCTTGCTGTCCGAATGGAAATGAAATTCAATTCGTAATTTTGTTTGCATAACTGTTTTTATCAATTTTTTTGTTGTTGCTCCTTCGTGGAACACTTCTGCCACCAAGCAGTGGCAGTATTGATTTGAAGAATAAATATTAAAGAATGATCAATCTTCACCCTCGATCGGGCTCTGTTCGGCGGTCTGAATTCTCTTTTTCCTTTCCGCAACTGAATTGCGATGAAAGTCCCATTGATGCAGTGCGGTCTTAAAATTCCACTCGCTATGATCACCAACTATTAACGGCCTATTCTGTGGCTTCATGCCTGAAGATATTCTAAAAGTGCTTTACCTTTCCGCAACCCCCCAAAAAACTTCGGCACTTTGCTAAAGTGGACATACTGAACCAATTTCTCTCCTCTCTCGATAAGTGAACGCACCATCGAAATCTATTCACGCTGACAGGGTGATCCCGTTGAAAGCGCCTCAGCCCTCCGGAAATCGTCAGAAGCCAGGCGAACTCTTCGACGAACAAGAAGTGTTTCCACCATTGTTTCGACGAGATACGAACGAAGAGATGCATGTTACGACACGCCCAAACAAGACTTCGTAAAAAATCTCTTGAAATCCCAAAATGAGCGCATTCGTGTTGGCGTTTTAAACATTCGTGTTCCGAACTTGTGGAATAAAAGACTGACAAAAGAATCTGGATCCGAACATCCGAAATGTGTTTTACACACAGCGAAGGATGAAAAATTGGCAATTGACAGGGCTCGTCGAAAAAAAAAACAATTTTGAGAAATCCTCTACGCAAAACGCGAGGATATTTTCTGCATAAACTGAAGTTGATTATGGATGCTGTGTTCTATCAAGTGGCTGAAACCTTCTCCTTCAGGGACTTTAGACGAGAATAAGTGCAGCGGTCTGCGTTTGCCTGTCAGAACTGGCCTTCTTGGATTTAAAAATGGCTGATTTCCCATAGCTGTGCGATCGAATTTGAGTCTTTGATCTTTGCGTTGGCTCTGCATAAGATGCTGATCGAAATGACTCATGTGCCGCAAGACTCATGAATGACTCATGTGCCGCTCAAGTCCCGCAAGCAAGCTGCAGCTGGGGGCAGCTGGGCAGTTGAGTGGAGATGTTGTGCTGTAGATCAGGTGGAGATGCCATATCTGGGTAACTTGTCGGCGGTGGTGGAGGTGCAAAAACTGCACTTGGACAGCAGAGATGACGATGCTGAGGCTGTAGAGCTGGGTACCAGAGGTGGAGGTGTTGACGCTACAGCAGAGGTGTAAACGCTCCACCTGAGCTACAGCTGTGAGTTCTGGTGGATGTGTAATGCTGCGACTGGGCAGCAGATGTGGTGGTGCTATGGCTGCAACTGGGCGGCTGAGGTGGAGGTGCTGGGGCTGCAGCTGTGAAACAGAGGTGGAGGTGCCAAGTTGTTGCTCAGCAGCTGATGTGGGGGTGCTATAAGGCTGCAACTTGGCAGCTAAAGTGGATGTTTTAAGCTGTGCCTGGGCATTTGAGGTGGAAGTCATAAAAAAACTCGAGAAAAAGATGTTGAACTTTTAGATGCTGAAACTCGTTCATGTCTGTCGAAGCAGTTCCATGCTGTTTCAGCACTGCTGGCATTCACATGTACCAAAATCAAGTTCTGAAAAATTCCACATCATGTATGACATTAACTGCGGTGACAGTCTGTACGTATGCGCAGACTTATTTGACCAACACACACCACACCCGCAACCCAACTCCACCCAAAACCCCATTGAAACCCATGCGAGACGTGTTCTTTTTTTTATTAGCCTTTCCACTCGGCTCTGCTCCGACATTCCCAATTTTTTCTCATTTTCATTTTGAATTTAATTTGGGAAAGTTTTATCTTCCCGTTCCGGACGTAGAAAGGCGCATTTCTACCATTCCCTTCCCCTCCTTCCCCCTCCCCAACGTCGTCCATCTATCTTGCTATTAGTTTTTTCTTTCTTTCTTTCATTCTTTCTACTTTTCTCATTTTCCTTTGGTCTGCTCTCCTTTTTTTCTGTCGTCCGTTCCTTTCCTTTCCACGGCGCTCTGCTGTTCACTTCTCCGCTACATATTTCCCTCCATGTTAGAAAGAGCCTTTCGGAGTTTTGCTGCATATTTTGTTACGCCTGCCCGCTCGGCACTGCGAAAATAAATTTGCAACGGCAGGGTGGTCAGAAAAACGGTGCGCCATTAGAAAGGCCAATTTCCAGTGAAAACGACAGGTGACCTTTCATGTGGTGAGCTTATCTTCGGCCGCAGGTCCCTATCCTGAGATTCAACTCATTAATGCCAATTCAATGGATAGATTTGTGTTGTGAAAATTTGATTTCTATGCACAACGCCTATCCCTTTCCCATTGTTGCGAAAGATGCATCTGTCTGTTGAATTGGCTATTCAGTTGAACCTGAGCGTGAACAGCGATGGGGAGTATGGTCGCTTGTCTTTTCATATAGATAATGTAATGGTGCCAACATGTTTTGGTCATTTTCTTGAAAACTGATTCCAAAACGACGCTGATTTCTTGCCAATCTTCTGATTTTTGTTCTCGTCTTACATTCAACCGAAATCTCGGCAGAACCTGCGCAGTGTCCAGATCTCTTTAACCTTTTCGGCTGCTGTTTTTTTGCACAATTTTTAAAATTATAGTTTCTATGGCTTTTGTGGCACAAGCGCACAATTTCAGCAATTTCCAACTCTTCATTTTGAAATTTCAGCCTCTATACTCTTGATGAAACCACATTTCTGGTGTTTTCTCCATTTGCTGAGGCCAAATGGCTGAAAGAAGATTAAAGGTTCAATATCCTGGTGGCTTCCATGGCAGCCCATAACAGACAGAGGGTTCATGTCAATGAGCGAATTGAAATGCTACATAGCCTGATATTAAGCATAAACAATCCTGCAATACCTGTTACCTATTGCTTATCAAGAGGATGTGGATGCAAGAAAATCCGAGGATTTCAGAAAAAGGAAGCCAGTTCCGGCATAGTTCCATACCCTTTTAATGGTATTCCCTTTTTTTCTTTTTTCAAGTGTGCCCTTCTCAGAAGCGCCTTTTTCAGGATTAAGTACCCCGAAAGAAGAATAATAATATTTTAATTTTTACGGAGTCAAGTTCTTTGAGAAGCGTCTAAAATCGCTATTTTCCGTGTGCGCTTGAGTCTTTTCACAGCAGTCCAAATGTTTTAAGTAAAAAGTCCTTGTTATCCCCCTGGAATTGCTGTGTATTATAAACAGGGTGCGTTGGGGCGGGAACAAACATATTCTCCATCCACTTTTTCTATAATATATTTAATTAATTCACAAGAAATTTATTTTAATCCATCGGCGAACACCGCGGATTTGATAATCACAAATTTTGATATCAAAATTTAATTTGATAATTAAATTTGGGAAATACTCGTGGACAATATTTTTTTTAATTTTTTGCCTATTTCTCGGATCGGGGGACTGGGATAGAACGGACTGAGGCAGAAGTG
>JASGXE010005810.1:0-52889 GCA_030068105.1 Sinentomon sp. SZTP_YWyxl | reverse complement strand
GAGTCCGACTATATGGCTATCTCTTGCTTTTCCAAGTAATTTTATGAAGATTGCACCCAGTACCACCCGAAAAGATTTGACATCACTTTCTAGCCTGCTGCAATTCTAAATTGATTTGCTCTTCGTTGTGTCTTGCGCCCATTCCTTGGGCTGTGATTTACTTTCTGGCTTCTGGTAAATCAAGGTTTAATTGCCAGTTACCATAAGCTATTTCCATCCTGCTAAACCCAAGTTTTGATAAAAGTTTGACATTTGCCCCAATTCAAATCTTCACATTTTCTTTTCATCACTTACGCCGGAGAGATCTCTGTTGCTTGTTTCAAAACCACCGGAGATAGTTGAGGATATTATCGTTCCCTTCCCCCGAAAACGTGGATATAAGATGAGGACCCCCAAAAGTCATCGGACGAAAAAAGACTCTCTTTGTTGAGAATAATCGTGTCCAAAATCACTTCAGCTTTCCGCACCTTTTCCAAACTCCATTTCCCCATGGTGAATTTTGACATTCATCTTGTTTCTCAGTTATTTTGCATAAAGTGCCACTTTACTCTGGATAAAATCCGTAAGGCGGGAAAGTCGAATTTATTTCTTTCGTTAAAAGTAGGAGGATGGGTGGAAACTTGGAGGTTTTTAAGCTTAATAAGATCGCTCTTGCGAGTTTCAACGAGTTCCTTTCAACAGCACTTTCATCCTGTTGGGTGGAAGGGTGGCATTACTTTCAGCCAAAGCTGGGTTTTAGGATTTTCTGATAGGCTGCCCACTAAACAAAGCAGCATCACAGGCACTAAAAAGCTCTCACAACATTTGTATTGTTCAAATTTCACTGTTTTTCAAGTGTTTCAATAATATCCATTCCAATTCGAACAGAACTCGGATTTGAATTCTGCAGTAATGCCTTATTTTTCATTGTAAATTATTGTATATTTTTATAGTCAAAACCTGTGAACGCATGAAAAGTGAACTATTTTCTACTAGCTTAGGTATTTTTATAATGATTTAACACTGGATTACATTTCTCTAGGAATTACTAACGCCTGTAAAATAGGTGCTAGAAAGCCCTCTCTAAGCCATTATATTACGCTGTCATTTTCCCATTTCGTAATAAACTTCTAGTAATATCATGATTAGGTGATACTTACTGATGCTTAATTTTATCCATCTTTCGATCGATAGATACCAATATTTATCATTTTGTACCTGTTATATTTTTATATGCTGGAACAGATTTCAAAAACATGATTTCACAGCTGTTGATGGAACAAAATAGGGAATGTTCTGTTGGAAACTTACATCGATATGAGCCAATTCAATAATTGCAATCTGTTTGTTGGAAAGGAAGTTGTTCTGTGTGTATTTTTAATTTGTACAAAAATCAATCGAAGAATGGGAACATCATTGAAACATTAAAATAAAGCTGAATCCTGATTTTCAACAATATCCGAATATTTATTCTGTGATCATTAGTTGGACCTACTCGTCTCATTCATGGTTGTCTTCAAGCATTCAAGATGTCTATTTTTTAACAGCTTAAGGGGGGGAGGGGATCCAAAAATGCTAATACAGGGTGGCCCAAAAAAATGTATACCGAAATGCTTGCATTATTTTGTACCTTCTCATTACAGTTAGGAATGTATTTTCTCCAAATTGGCCTCAGATTTGGTGAGCATAAGAGAAAGGAACAGCAGATGGAACAACCAACCCCACAATTCTGGCTGAAAATTGCTTCAATTGGCCTGATTGCAAAATCTGATGAGTTTTTTTAATTTCTCCTCTGTTGCCTGGTTTTCATGGACTGCTTTTTCCCGTTAAGTCTGCTTTTGTGCTGTCCTAATTTGACAGGTTTTACGTTAAGTTGCTGTGTGCAGACACACACACAACATGAATTTGTCACCCATTGCCGAAATGAATCGTTTTAGCTGGTGGCAGGGACGTCGTTTCAAGTTTTCGTTTGTGGAGAGAATGTTATCGGTTGCCGGCCCTGAACACGCCTGCCCTGCGGCCGCAGTCCACCGAGTAGCTGTTAATGGGCGCAGGGGCTCCAGGTTCAAGTGGAGAAATGACGGTTGGATCACTTGGCATGGGATCTTGGGGTCAGCAGACCCCCGGAAGCGAAAGGCATTTTCAAAAAATTTAACGATCTTTTTGCATTCAATAATGGTGTACCAGAGGCTGATTTCACAGAATTGGGACCTAAAATCACAGGCCAGAGCTGGTTTGGCGAATACCAGGGGAAATAATTTTTGACAAGAAGGGGTCGTTGACTTTCTTCCCCGTCATAAACGATGTCCCTGTTTGATGCAGGCCTCAAAAACAACATTTGGGGAAACAACATGCCTCAATCATGAAAGTTCAATATTCCATCCCATGGAAGCAGTGCTCTGCTTTAAAAAGATTGTTTGATGTAGAAAAATTGAAGTGGTACAAATAACTTTCTTGTCTCACACAATACTGTTGCAAAAGAAAAGAAAATAATGAAAAATCCACCTGTGATTGCCAAAAAGCATTTTCGGTATACTTTTTTTTTGGGCCACCCTGTATTTTCATTTTTTTATTTTTATTTTTTATTGTAGCCTCAAGTGTGCTGATTCCAGTGGTGTTTGTACTTTTTTCCTATCTGCTCTAGTTTTAAAGATATTGCATTTTGATGCGAACCGCGTCATCGCAATTTGGCGATCATCAGCAGCATCCGAACAATCGTGACTTAAAAGTAAAATGCAATGTTTTAGCGCTTTGTGTTTTGAAGCAAAAAATCAACTTCCGTAAGGCATAACTTTGTAGCCAATGGTGGCAGAATGCTGAAATTTTGAACATTGATGTAAAAACATGTTCCAAACTGACTGACGTAGCCGGAATTTCGATTTTTGGCCTCCAAATGCCTTTTCCAGGACATTTCTCTTTTTATAAGGAGACAAACTGCTTACGCAGTGTTTCTTTGACCACAATTTTTGCATAAGGGACTCCAAATCCAAAAATCTCTTAACGTCAGTCAGTTTCTGCATCCATTGGTCACCTCTTGGTGAAAACAGAAGTAAAAATTTCTTTTCCCTGGGCTCGTGTGAAAAGTTCGCGCGGTCAACGACAACGTTTTGCTAATAACTCAGGAACCAATTGAGATATTGGTCTGAAATTTTGTACAGAAATTGCTGTTATCATGGGGAATATGTGTACAAAATTTGAACACAATCAGATAATATTTGACGAAGTTGGTTTTTGGACCCCCTACCCCCCCTTAACAGCTTAACAGTTTAACAGCCGTGGCCAATTAAGAGTGATGCTTAACTTTTTCGCTCGCCGCGACAACACATCGTCGGAGAACGAATAAATTTCCGTTGGGCTCGTTGTGGTAACGACAACCATTCGTTCTGATATGGAAGTCGGCAGTTCTTTGTTGTGGTTGTTTTTTCACTTTTTTTCGAATTCAGGTATCAGGAAAAAAGGTCGAGCCATAAAAGCTTGACACATTCTATGCAGGGTGTGCAAAGATGAATGATGCATTTTGTGCAAGGTAGCGCAGTTTGTTCGACATTTGGGGTGTGTGAAGTTGGCCCCACAGATGAATGGACTCTGAAATCCAAACAATGGTGAATGGACCCCGAAAACCCACAATGGTCTATTTCTGTATTATAATGGACCGTTTCCCTTTTGCTTTGAACTCCTTTTGATTGGGATCATTTTTGGTATTGTGAAGTTGGCCCCCCGAATAAAGGAAATCGTAATTTTGGCTAATTTACCCCAAAGAACTTTCAATGGACTCATTGCATGTCTTTTTTTTTTCTTTTTCTTATGACTAGTTTACCCTCAATGTGGGCTCCTTTTTGGGTATGTGAAATTGGTCGCCAGGCTGAACGGAAACCAAATTTAAAATAACGGACCCCATTACCACAGAACTCTCAGTGCACTATTTGGATTTTTTTCCGTTTCTCCAGTTCCCTGCATGATGGGAAGAATGGCCCCGAAAGAAGGATGAGCCAAAGAGCGAATGGATTCTGGGATTCATAATTCGAAACGTGGATTCCAATCAGTTGGAGGGGGGCAACTTCAAATTCCCCAAAAAGTCCAATTTTTTTTGGTAGAACTGGAGGGGTCCTAAGTGAACGAAAAAAGAACCAATGATATTTGTGGTCCATTATTCCAAATTTGGATTCCGTTTTCAATCCACGAGCAAACTTCACCACTTCCAAATAATTAAACACTTTCCATTGCAGGCCACCCAGCGGTGGGGCACAAACAAAAAGGAAAAAGGTGAAGAAGTCCGTTGAGTGATTGCGGTTCATTTTACAAATTTAGATTCCATTCAGTCGGGTGGTTAACTTCATACCTCCCGAAAAGGACCCCATTTTGCTGGCAAGGTAGAGAAGTTGAGAGAAAAGGGGAAATTGTCCGAGTCCATTGAGAGTTCTTCGGGTCCATTGTTTTGATTTCGGAGTCTACTCATCCGAGGGGCCCACTTCACACACTCAAAGGTTTGTCTTCCAATTTCATTGAAGATATATAGTTGTCATGTCACAAGCCAAAAAGTAAGGGAGATTTTTTACAAGAGGCAATACGGTCGCCGATTTTATTATCATTTTCAATTTTGAATTTTCCTTTTCCTTTGACAAAGGCTGCCATATGCCCTGATATAAATGAATATCTACTGCCATCGCGTCTGTGTTCCCCACACGTCTGGCACGCTTCATTATTGATTTTGGTCCATCACCTATTTGTCGCTCAGGAAAAAAGAAACGTAAAAAGAAGGGAAAGAAAGAATAAAGGAAAAAGTGCATCCCGCGCCCATGTCCCGCGCTCAACAATTGGATACGAATGCAAGAAAGAAAGGCACGTTCATACGCATTGCAAGTGTCACCTAGTGAAACTAGGTACTCTTCCCGACAACCTGCTATACTAGGCATGGTCTCAAGGGAGTCGCAAATTACCAAAATGCAGCGTGGAATGCGACTCGCACAATGCGGTCTGTCAAAATAATTGTGGTCTACACTTGTTCAGATCGAAATACTTATATGCGCATGGGTTATTTATACAAGTATCTTGGGGCAAGTTCTGCTGCTCAAATTACAGATCTCTTTGAAGTCCAATGCCGCCATTCAAAAAGAAAAAGAACAGAAGAGACGCACGGCACGCCCCAGCAATTACATGAATTACTGGCATGTCATATGTGTCCAGAAAAACTATTCAAAAGTTTCGCAGCCAATTCGACGGTTCGGAATTGGCTACCAGAGTTCAAGTTTCCTTCCTCCCTTTTCATGGTAGTTTTCATGCTGGTGCACAACTGCCCATGGTCCGTGAATATTTTTGTCGCTTTTTATCATGTTGAACTGTTGACTATCAAATCACCGTGTATTTCTACATCCGAAAAACTCAAGAAGATTTATGGTAGTCGGAAAGTGCCCATGCAAAGTGGCAAAAATGGCCAAAAAACCCGCTCCAAGGGGTTCTGCGAAAATTCAGAATTTTTGCTAAAAACCTGCACGCGATCAGGTTAAAAAGTGAACAAAATGTTTTATCACTGCAGCACCAAAAACTCTTTCGAGGCAGAGGACTCTTTTCACAAAGGTTACCAAAATTGGGTCAGAATTTCGCAGAACTCTGATGCATGACTTTTTTTTCTTTTAAAATTGAATAATTGATACCATAAAAATTAAGAAAGTGTGCTGCTGGGATGATGAAGGGTAGTGATGCTACTCAGCCCAACCTAACCTCCAGCCTTCTCGCTGGTGCATCCCATTCAGAACTAATGGGGGTGCTGGGGCCGGTGGATTTCCACTGGTTTCTGTAAACTCGTGTGTTGCACACTTGAGCTGGACGTCTTGTCCTTATAGGGAGGATAGTTGGCAAACCATCGGAATGGTAAAGGTACGCTGAATTTTATGTTATTGACTTACTCATGATTTCATTTTCGTGTTTGCCTCTAACAGCGGAGAGATCATGACGGGGGTAACGCTAACTCCAAGCTGCGAGGTAAATTTTTTACATTGAAGCAGATGGCAAAAATTTACCTCGCAGCTCGGGAGTTAGCGTTACCCCCGTTATGATCTCTCCGCCATAAGTGTGGTTTATCGTTTATGATCGAGAGGTAGCTGCAGCGAGTGCATCCGCCCAGTTCACTGTTGCTACCTTCTTTCATACGGAAGCGTAGCAAATACCGTCGACATTTCTATTGTTGACTCTAAATGCTAGAACTGTGGGGAGCAATCCTGTGGGGCGACAGGTGAAAGTCAGATTGATTATTGCAGATAGGTCTGCTGAACTAGCAGACCCATCACGCTTGAAGGCTTGTTTCCGTGGTGATGTACGCTCTCGATTCCCAACAGATGGAAGATTCCCAACTGATTTTTACAAAGTCTTCACCCTACTCCACCTCTGCCTTCAGGACCACCTCTGTGGATGAGTTTTCCGTTGTTGATTTATGTGCTTGCATCTGTGGGTTGGCTCATGCCGGAGTCAGGGTTTGCGGCAACCCCAAGAAAAAAAAATAGGATTTCCCCATCAAAAAATTAGGATTTAAAAATACTCGATTTGTATCAAATACATGCAATGTCAATAATAATTTTGTGGTATACAGTATGTTTCTGAAATTGTTAGCCATCCTCACCGAAAAAAAAAATTGGTACCACACACTGCAATTTATTCACGACATCACTGAGGTCACTAAAAGAACCTGGAAAAAAAATTGCAAAACAAAGTCAATGCCAAACTTTACAAGCAGTGATGGCAGAGAATGCATTCTCTACCACCCCTGCATGTGTTTTTTAGCTTTTGCTTTGTTTTGCAATTTGTTTTTATTCGTGCTCTTTAGTGACCTCAATGTGATGTCATGAATTGCAGTGTGTGGTCCCATGTTTTTTTTTTTTCTTCTTATGGGTGCCCCCAGAAGTCATCGGACGACAAAAAGTCACTTTACATTTTTGTTCAGAATGGCACCACGACGCGGAAAACGAAGTGTGGTCAACTATTTCAGAAAAACGCTGTTTTTCAACCAGATTGATGTTCTACCCAAGTTGTGATGCACAAACCGCTGGTTTGCCTCTATGCTGTCGATCTCGGAGTCAGTGCGCCTCAGCAGGCATTTTTGCCAAATTACTTGAGTTGGGGCCATTAGGTAAAATTCGTGCTGCCAATGGGCCTTCAAACACATGCATACTAGGGAAGGAAAGAAAAAGTGCCACATGGCAATTTGAGAGAAAGGTCTTGTACAGCTTGCTCAACTTGGCGTTGACTGCTGACTCCAGAGACTGCTAATGGATTGGAGTGCCAGTGGGTGGTGCGAAACGACTTGATAACGAAAATTGATATTTTTATCCAATTATTTCATTCATTCCAGCCCGGAAAAAAAAAACAAAAAAAAAATAGAATTTTAGCAAATTATCTGGAAAAATTATTGGAAAAACAGGATGTGCATGAAGCCTGCAGAGTTGACATGACACAATCATCATAAGTGCCAGGGCAGATTCAGAGTCAAATCAGGTCCAGGGAGATGAGGATCAACCCGCCGGAGATCGACATGAAGGAAACGGAAGGTCCACTTGGTAGTGGGCCTTCCGTTTAGGTCCACTTGGTAGTGGGCCTTCCGTTTCCAGACAAACTCCACCCATGTTGGAGTTTGATGGCATGACACCATCAGTGTCAGTTCAGGATGAAGTTTAGAGTCAAGCCAGGTCAGAGGACATGAGGATCACTTCAGAGTGACACCGGTTTTCAAATCGACAAGAGGGTAAGGAAAGACCCACTCCGAGGTGAGTCAAACGAACATGCACAATCTGCTTCTTCTGCCCAGTACGATAATTTTTAATACACAAGTGGGCCCACTGGCCCAATTAGTACAAAAACGACAAAACACATGGGGCCTTTGTGCCAAAAACTGGGATTGCCCGATGCAATAAAAATGTGCCATCCACTTCACTACAACAGCCTAACGGACAGACGGGGAACATCCCCTGGTTCGAATGTAATTTAGTCTGAGTGGCGTTTAATCCGAAAATTTGAACTTGATAACTTTGGAGCTTGAATAAATTCGATCTTGAAAACCATCCGATCTAAAGGGGGGGCCCACCCTAGCGGACCAACTTCGGTGTTTGTTGACCGATTTTGCTGAAATTTGGAGAGCATAATTATCCCAGACAGTGAAACATTGTTTCTTTGAGGCAAATTGTCAAGCTTAGGATCATGGGGCCTGACTAGCCCCAACCTTTGAATGTAGATACAGACGACTGAAGATTGAGCTGATGTGTTGTTAGGCTCCATCCTTGCTCATTGCTCGATCTACCATTGCCACATTCTGCCTCCAGAGCTCCAATTATCAATGAGTTGTTGAACACTTGCAAAGTTGGTCATCGTTATTGATCTTGTTCTCACCATGGCAAAGAAACCTCTTCAGAAAAATTCCAGCCCATTGTTGTCAAGTGCCAGCTCAGTTCGTATCTCTCCACCCAAAGCAACCGCTCAACAAACTGCTACCTCCATCAAGAACAGTGACAGTGATGTACAATGTTGTTTTCCCAACTGCAAGTTCGGCAGGAAGCACTCTCCTAAATCCAACGAAATGGTGAAGTGCTATCTGCGCCGCCCAGGTTGTGCAAATTGGTTCCATAAAACCTGTGCCGGCATTCCTGCTTCCAGCATGATTCTGGAGATTGCCTGCCAATCATGCCTCATCCACTTGTGTGCCACAGTTGATACGATTGCCAGTTCGATTGTTCAGAAAGAGGACCTGATCCAAACTGAAGCAGCTTTAACGCAAAAAGTCCAGGATACCAACGTAGAACTTTCTGGTCTGAAGGACAGCTTGTTTCGGGCAGTTGCTATAAATCGAGATGTCCTTGCCAGCATCATGGAGCGCTTCAGCAATATCGACACCACCCTAGCTGAATTCTGTGCAGCTATTGAAGATATGAAAGTCTCCTTCAAACTCCCCGATGACGAACGATCGACCATCGCAGCTTCACAGATACCTGACAACGTCCTACTGCCATGTTCGAAGACCAAGCCAAGCAGCCCACTTTTTAGCCGCAACTTGATTTACGGGAAACCTGATGCTAAAACACTTCTCATCGGGGACTCCATGCTGAGATCGGCTGTTGGTCTATTGGAAGATTCTGATTGCGGCATATACAGCTTCCCTGGTGCTACAATTAGCAGGCTTGCTGGAAATATCCGCCACTCCAATATCATCACCGAAAGCACCTCAAAGATTGTTGTTGACATCGGCACCAACGATCTGCCCCATCTAAGGAACATGCAAAGCTTCATAGCAGACCTCAGTGATCTATTTGCAGCAATCAGGCAGCGTTCCCCCCAAGTGAAGTTGGCTTTTTCAGCAGTGGTCCGACGTAAGGATTTTCTGCCTCACATGATTTCCCAGATCAACCGGGAATGTTTCGAGCTCTGCCAGTCACTGGGCATTCGATTTGGCGACATGAACAATTCCTTCGGTTCCAACTGCTTTGGTCGTGACGGTGTTCACCTGTCAAGCATCGGTGGCGCACATCTTGGGAGATTGTGCAACCAGCTCATCAGATTGCTTAGTGATGTTCCTGTTGTCAATTTTGGTGCTGTCCAGCCCTTGTTGGAAGTTTATTTTTTAGCATAAGTTATGCCACCTTTCTCTGCTTCCTTTTCGTTTTTAGCATGATCAACTTGACGAAAATATTTTACTTATTTTTATCTGCCTTTTCTCATTGCATTGTTACTTGTTCACTTGGCACGCATTTGTTGGAGGCCTTGTCGATTTTACTCCCTCTCCTCATAAGGGTTGCTCATACTCAGGAAATTGAATTAAGACCATCTTCTTGCATCGCATTGTCAGTCCCATATGACCTGGGCTCAAATAATTCAGCAGCACATTATTCTCACCCAAGCAATGCCGATCCATTTGGCAAGGACAGCTTCAGAGAACCACTGTCAATTCAAAGTTACTGTTCTCCCTCAGTTCCTTATTGTTTGCTTGATAAGGCTAGTACTCAATGTGATGCTAGTGGCGTAGTGCATTTATCTGGAAAAACAAGCTGGTCTACCTCCGCAATTGATAACGCTAGGACTTCTGCAAATGCTCTTGTGCTTGCTATAGCTTCGGCTGTTGGTTCCAGCAGCAGCCATACACCACCCATTGCCAAATTCCAGCCATCCAATGCAGTTTCGACACATGTTCTCGAAAAGCACATCAAAATTGCCAATTTAAATTGCCGTTCCATTACAGGTCTGGACAAGCGTGCCGAGTTGAACAGTCTTATTGCTGTGCAAAATTTCAATATTGTAGCTCTCTCCGAGACATGGCTGCAGGAGGATATCTGCAGTGCTGAGCTTTTTACCTCTGACTTTCTTGTATACCGAAAAGATAGGACAGCCCCAAGACGTGGTGGTGGGGTCCTGCTTGCTATCCACAACTCTCTTCCAAGTCATACCTTACCCACAGGCCTACCCAACGACAGCAATCTCGAAATGGCCTGGAGTCAAGTGTCCATTTCTAGTAAACTAGCAATTAAAGTAGCATGTGTTTATTTGCCCCCTAACCTTCCCCGCGACAGTTCAATCTTGGCAGACTTTTACAACTCTATATCTTATCATTCACATGACAATGGAAATCTCCTAATACTTGGCGATGTTAATTGCCCCCATCTGTTCAAACCAGCCAGTTGGACCCCATCTGTAAATCGCAATCCACCACTAAATTCAAATGAAAAAATGTTAGAAGAAATAATCCAGACATTTTCACTGACCCAAATTGTTGATAAACCAACACGTTCAGCAAATGCACATGGCAACATACTTGACGTAGTTTTACTCAATTTCAATGTTCCCACAAACTCAATCAAAGTCATACTTTGATTCTTATTCTTTCATTTGATTCTTATCAGATCATGATATTGTTATTGCAGACCTATGCATCACAGTCAAATCCAAATTAGCACCTGCTATCTTACACCGGAAAAATTATTCTAGGGTAAACTGGCCCCTGTTAAATAACCTTCTTTTAACAAATCCCCTTCTTACTGCTTCTTGCTTTACAAACCGTGACATCAACGATTCTTGGCAACTGTTAAAAAATACCCTCTTGTCAATTATTGAACTTGTGCCAACAATGACTGTGAAAAGGTCTCCCAAATTCCCGTGGGTAAATCGCAAATTGTCTGTCCTTTTCCGAAAAAAGAGATATGGTCATCTAAAGCCAAGCGCAGTGGTTCTGATACAGATAAAAAATATCTACAACCGGCTTCGCGATGCATGCTCTGAACTAAATTCCAGGTTTTTTCAAATTTCATAAATTCTTTCTTGACTCCAAACTACGGACGTAGATTTTGGGGTTACTTAAACACGTTACGCAATTCTGGCAGTAGTTGCCCCCCAATATTAACCAGTGATGGTACCCTTACTCTTGACCCGAAACTTATGGCGGAAACTTTCAATGTTTACTTTGGAAGCGTTTTTGGTCCACGACCTACATCTAGACCTCCTGCCATGCCCTGTGATAGAAACCGTGGATCCACAAATAACCCAGTCTCCTCCACCAGTTGCTTACAAGTTAATGGGATTGGAATTACCAAACTTTTCGCAAAGATTAATCCAAAAAAAGCTACCGGTCCAGATAATCTCCCGGGACAACTTTTAAAGGGCCTAGCACCTGCACTAGGTGTAATTTGTGCTGACCTTTTTTCCAAAATCATTTCACACAGAAGAATTCCAGACGAGTGGAAGATGGCCACAGTCATTCCTGTAAGAAAAAAAGATGCCCCAGCAAACCATGTGGCCAGCTATAGGCCTATCTCACTAACCTGCATCATTCCAAAATATTTGAACAGATAATCTGTACCAAAATACTGTTCTTTTGTAACTCCCGAAAATATTTTACCCTCATCAATTTGGCTTTAGGTCGGGCCTCTCCTGCGAGACCCAGGTGTTGCTCTTTGTGGATGACCTAGCCAACGAAATGAATAAAGGCATTGAGACTGATGCAATATTCATTGATCTGAAAAAAGCTTTTGATATGGTTCCACATGACAAGCTCATATCAAAACTTATCTCATATGGCCTTCCCGGAGAAATCACTGATCTTGTTACGTCATACTTGTCTGGCCGCTCTCAATGCGTATCCATCAAGGGTACTCTCTCAGACCCAATTCCTGTAAGTTCGGGGGTCCCCCAAGGCAGCGTCTTAGGCCCCCTCTTATTTCTTTTATTTATAAATGATTTACTACAACAGATACTGGCTCCAACAAAATTACGCTTGTTCGCAGATGATATTGTCCTCTGTCGTCCCATTCAAACTCCAAATGACCGCTCAGCACTGCAGATTGATCTCAGCCAGGTCTCCCAGTGGTGCGAATCCTGGGGCATGCAAATGAACCTGAACAAAACGAAGATGCTAAACTTCTCCAGGAAGAAAACGTCCACACTGCCAGCCCATTGTTATAGTGTTGCTGGAACTCCACTTGAGGTGGTCCCAGAAATAAAATACCTTGGTATAACTATCTCCCGCGACCTTTCTTGGAATTCTCATATAAATTCCATCATGAATAAAGCAATGAAACTTTTGGGATTCATAAATAGAAACTTACGATATTCTTCCACTGCCGTAAAACTACACGCATACAAATCAACAATCCTCCCAATTCTAGAATATGGTTGTACAGTCTGGGACCCCAACACAAATAATGACATTGCACACCTTGAAGCTGTTCAAAGAAAAGCTGCACGCATTATAACAAGGTCCTATGACAGGTTTCAAAGCGTCACTGCAATTCTTCAGGACCTCTCGTTGGATAGCCTTGCAAAAAGGCGCAAAGAACGCCGGCTGAAAATTTTTAAAGATATCCTCTCTGGCAACTATAACTTTAGCCTTCCCACTTATTATGCCATAAAGCCTTTTCAGAGAAGAACAGACAAGGGCTTGCCCTAACAAGCCCGGTCAGCCGCTTAAATGTGCACTTTAACTCCTTTTTTCCAAAAACTATCCGAGACTGGAATAGCCTTGACCCCAGGTCGCACATTATCGTAACATGCAAAGCTGTCACAGGTATTGCACAATAAATGTTCTTGTTTCTTCTTCTCCACTCACACTTTTGTGTTGTTGTGAAACCCATGTCCCTTTTGTTCACTAATTTCTGTTTGTGATGAATGTTGTCGCTGTGTTTGTTAATGTGTTCTCGCTCTTGTCATTAATGTTGAACGAGGGAGCGTGTACCTGTTTCACGCCTGCCACCAATGCATTAGTGGCAGTATTGCAAATAATAAATAAATAAATAAAATCCCCTTGAGAGGAATGCCTGTGCAAAATTTCAATGCTGTACCTCACCTGGTTCCCTAGATATTCAACAAATATTAAGATAAAAAGTTAGCGCTTTCTAACTGAAAGGCCAGAACCAATTTTGCAGTGATGTATGTTTCTGGACCAAAAAATGCTGAAAAAGGGACTGACACGAGCCCAAATTTTAAAATTTTCACTCTAAGGTCATGTTTTTTCTGTAAAAAATTGACTCGCAGTAAAAAAACAAACCATTGTGCAATGAGGTGCTATTTGATGGTTTTGGGTGAAAAAACTGAGAAATCCAGCTCCGTCAGTCCCTTCAGCATGCTTTTATACGTTAATTAAACAAATTTCGCCTCTTTTGCCCTCGAAATGGCTGAAATATGCTGTTTGCACAAGTTTTTTTACAACCGGAAATCAAAATGCGAGAAAAACGAGGTTTTGGAACAGTCTATTTTTTGAAGACATGCTGAAAAAGCTGCAGACGCGTTTGCATCGCATGCTGAAATTTGCTCTTGAGAAGCCATTTCTCAACGGATTTTGCTCATTTTTGGACCAAAATGCTCAGAAAACATCACAGTATCAGGGAGAAGTGCATTTGAAAATGTGAGACATTTTCGGAATTTTCATCTTTCCGGGGTGGGCCCCCCTTAAAAACATGCAAACTAAATGTAATCGAACCTAGCCAAACCTTACGTAACCTGACCAGTTAGCTTACCTACGTAAACTGGCCAGTTAGCTTACCTAACAGGTACTCGTACATAAAACGTGCTTACTTTCATCTGAAATGATGTCTGGTTAGATGATTCAAGTCTTAACAGCATTTGGACCGGAATGAATTGAAGTTCGAATTTTCGGACACACCACATTCAGTTTAGGTAAACGTGCCCTTGGGGTTCCACTGTTCAAGCACAAAATGAACATTGTTCAAGAGAACTACACAACACACATAACATACACAACATAATATACAGAGTGTCCTGCACCTGGAAGGCTGGAAAGCACAGGGAATTCAAGATTCTGTTTCTGCATTCATAAAACTCACAAATAACGGTGGCAACTATACGTAATCAGCATTTTTTTTTTTTTTTTTTTTTGAATTTTCTCGCACTGTTACACCAGCGTTCCTTCAGAGAAAAGTGTGATGCGTTTCCAATGGCGTTTTGAATTTTGGATTATGTTGGGCCTCTCCTCAGCGTGCCCGTTGGTTCAACCTTCCTCACTTCACAGGTAGGCCCTCTATATTGAAACCAATAAACAAACATTTATCCAAATTTTCAAGAAAAACGAATTTCTTTTGTGTGAGGTGGAATGCAAGGTGTGGGCAACTGTGTGATGATTGTAGATGAGCATAACAAACGGGAATCAGATGAGCCAAACGCCAGATGCAAAGTCCATTCCAGAATGTAAAACGAACCAGTTTTTGAATCTACAAGCTAAAATGTTACCAGAGTGTAACAATCGGAACAGCAATTTTCTTCCAGGCAAAACTCCATCGCAAGGAAAAGTTTAATTGAACAATCACATGCTTATTTCTTGTGATCACAAACACCTTGCTCATTCGCAACGTTTTGACGGAATGAATGTGTGATACCGGGCTGCACTTTGTGCAGATGCCAAATGTTACGCAGAAAAAAGACCCTGAAAAGTGTGCTTTCTTCAATTGAAGCCGGCTGACTCAGCTGCCCAATGCAAAAGGCAAAACCAATTCCAGAAAATTTGTTTGAAAATTGGGCCATTCATTGCTGGGTTTTCGTTTTCTTCTGCTTTTCAGTGAATGACAATTGCTTTCGACCAGCAACTAGAACTTTCAGAAATCCGAATCCTTCCAGAAAACCGGAATTCAAGTCCATGGGAGAACCACCAGTCATTCTTCTAAAACATTTCATAATTTTCCGAAGAATTATTTCCGATGCCAATAATTGCAGTTACTTTTGTTAATTCTGGCTGCTTCCAATGCTGCACTTTCCTTTTTGGATAACTCACGAGAACGAAAACACAGAGTATCCATTCGAGTTTTGTGCCCAGAAATTCAAAAACGACATTTACGAAATTTTTAATAGTTTCACTCCGAAATGAAAAGTCTTTACTGCGTAAATAGAAAAAGTTTATTCTTCAACAAGAGCTTATCACATTCGAAAAGCACTGTCCAGCCAGAGCTTTCTCCAAAGGAAACAATATTCTGTTGAACTCTATATGTCTGTTGGCTGGAGCCTGAAAATATTAGAAATAAAATAAAAATAACTTCCAGAAGCCCCAGTCACATAAACTTAACTTTTTCTGTCGTGCACAATTCTCTGACAATTAGTGTCATTTTTGTTACAAGAGGGGAATTTAGTTATTCTCGAGGAGGACGGTGCTCCACACTCCGACCACAAAACAAAAGTAAAGATTACGAAATAACAATTACCTGGATCGATTTTGTCGCTGGTTACAATAACACCATCAGCAGCAATAAGGTTCTCTTCTGATACCAGATGATTGTCATTTCTCAATCTTTCGTTTTTTTGTGACAAAAGTGTTGAGCACAGTCATCCTCGAGAATAACTATGCCTTCTACAAGTTTCAGAGCCATCCAGGGAATTTTGCTTTCAAAAGCTGCAACAGTTGATTGATGAGAAATGAAAGGTCATTGGCTGAGTTTCTTGCAGCTGTTTTTGAAAATTTTTGACCACTTACTTTCTGACTCACTATTATACCAAAGGACGACACCACTATCCACTTTTTGGTACTTTTGATTCATGCATATGAGACACTTGCACTGGAAATTCTGACCAAAACGCCCACATTGTTTTACCACCTGGCATTTTTTCAGCAATCTTGGATGATCACTTTGGAAACAAGAATATTTCGGCCAAATGGCTCCCATGCGAGCAGTCTCATGAGCGCACGACAAAACAAACAAGCCAGTGTACAACAAAAACGTGGAATTACTTGCATCCAGTGGCCCAAATGAATGACTGCCGATTAGAATTAGAATAAATGAAAAAACTTGATTCATTGTGCCGCACTTTGAGGATTTTCATGCTGGTCGACCAGAACGATTGTCGATTTTCCCTTTCTGTGTATTATTCTTTCTTGCAGGTCTTTATTTTCAATTATGCAAAAGTGGTCCCAACCCTATTTCCTGCTCTGCTGAATGAAAATGGGGCAGCAGGCAGCAGGTGCATGTTAGGAGCACTTTTGCTCCATCTGTGACTGTCCTCTTTCATCCTCCCTTCCCCTGGGGCAGGTATGGCCCAAAATTTCTTTGACATGGTAGGGGGAAAGGTCAACAACAGTATGGCAAAAACGGCACATCCAGAAGTAAAAAAATATGCACTGTGCAAAAAATCAAGGTGCTTTTAAGGGGGAACGGGGGGTCAAAATTCTAAACTCTTTTTTATGTCATAAAATTGATTGACCAGATGCCATCCAGATTGACAAAACAATTGCACACTTTCAATTCAACCCATTCTTGCACACTTTCAATTCAACCCATTCTCATCTGCAATTTGAGGAGAACATAGGCCTCATTAGTCATTACATCTATTTTGCACAAAAAAGCAATAATTTTGAATTTTATTTTACTTCCGAAGAAGGTTGTGCATGGACTTTGCAAACGGTTTTTTTGAAAAGCATTGCAAACGGTTTTTTTGAAAAGCAATCAACTTTTTTGTTGACAGCGATCATGTCAATATTCATCCAGAAAAATCCCCTTGTTTACACGAGAACTGGAAATTGGACCGTTGACAGAATTGAGGGCACCTTTTCCAGACTGCCTATAAGCCTATTTTGATGACCGCATTTTCCAAATAAACCTGCAATCTGGTTGGTTGTGTCCTCAGGAGACCATACAGAGACATTGCACGGGTTTGGAGACTCCCCCAAAATCAAATGCTTGCGATGTTGGTATCAGTTATTCGCAGTCCACTACAGGCACGCAAAAGCCACTTGGACATTGGAGGGGACATGGGCAGCAATGGTGGCATGCATATTATCGCGCGCAAAGCATTGCGCGAAGTGCAACGATGGGTGTATCCCCCTCCCCAAAGGGGAAGAAATTTTGAAAAAATGGAACCTCAAATGGTGCCCAGAATGCTCAATTTTTCAAAAAACTACCATTTTTTCTCACAATTAATGCAGAAATAAGCAGACATCCCACAAACAACATTTTGAAAACAGTAATTCAAAAAAATGTGTGATGACCACATACGTTCCAAATGACCACACACGTCCCGAACTTTTTCCACCGGTGTAAAAATTTGAATTTCGACAAAATTATTGGGAGGGACGAATTCCCTTGGAAGAATATTGGGGGGACACGCCCCCCTGTCCCCCCGGATTTTGCACCCCTGGTCCACTGATCCAGTCTGAACCATCTGTCGAGTTGCATGTGGACTTTTTTTTCTGCCACTTAAGTTTTCGAGTGTGCAGGAACAGTAAAGTTACAATCTGTTACTTTTCACCTGAAAATAAAGCAACACTCCCAAGCCGTAACAAGTAGAGGAAAGGGCCATTCTCTGCAAACTGTACATTTTGCGTTCGGAGAGGTTTTTCAGTCATCAGATGGTGGAAAGTGAACCATTTTTGGTGCTTTTGCTTTCCTCCAAACTCTATTGTTAATTCCATGTTGAAGAATTGGATTATCATGCTTGCCTCCTGTTTTTTAGCATGTTTGTTCCTGAATTGTCACTACTGTCCCCTGTCCTGAGCATCATGTCCTTGATGTGTTTTGTTTGGTATTTTCTGGATAACTGTAATCCAATGGAAATTGTTGTTTTGCATTATTCCAGAAACCTTTCTTTTCCTTTGAGTATCTCATTTGGTTCATTTTTTCTACATATTTTTCCTGGGCTCAGTTGCTGACCCTGTCCCAAGGATTCGCTGTCACTACTGTCCCCATTTTTAAGCTGGTTTTCACTATATCTCACAGAAGTCATCGCAGAGGACTTTTGCTTCGAAAATGCCACCAGAAATATGCTGACCATTTTCAGAGAATGTTTGCTCAGATTTGCCTGCCCACAACCGAGCTGGATGAGGAAATATGTTGAAAAACCCAGCTTGTCACTTTTTCCAGTCACTACTGTCCCCAGGTTTTTTTGGTAAAAACTAGCAATCGGTTGCATTCAATCTTGTTTGCAGGTGCATTTGAATGGCATCTGGGCATAATAATGAAAAAATCATGTTTCTGCCTTTTTGCACCCACCAATGTTGGCTTTTGCTGTCACATGTCACCCTCTGTCCCCTGTCACTGCTGTCCCCCTGTCACTACTGTCCCCCTATTTCCACAACTTTGACTCTTTTTTTAAACAGATTACAAGTTATCCCAATAAATTGATCGTATTTAAAGCAGGTTTTTAATGTTTTATCTTCACTTGAAGGGTTTTGCATGAAAACATGACTTGAAAAATTGGCCAATGCCACTACTGTACCACCTGCAGTCACTATTGTCCCCCCTACCAATTTCCACCATATTCAAAGATTGCATTTTGCAACACTATTTTGCATAATCCTTCGCAAAATCACAACCACATTTCATAGAAAGGCACCATGGCAACCAGAAAAGGCATACCTTTGGTGTGAACATATCCTTGAAATCACAAAATTACAATGTTTACAACCACGAAAACCAATTTATAGGACTTATCCTGCCATGATTGGCCAGCAAAAAAAACAGTCACAAAGAGGCATGACAGGATTTCAAGGTTTGCAGGATAATGTTTGCTGACTGCAAAAAAAGAAAAGTCATTGCTGATCACCATTCAAAACCTTGCAGCTTTAATCCAAAATGAGGGACAGTAGTGACATATTCAACAGGATTTCGCGTGAAACCCAAGAAAAAAAAACTACAAAAGAAGTATGGTGTGGTCCCAAATGCAAAAATAAACTGCTCTTGAATGTCCCAATGCCAGTAAAAAGTTTCAGACTAAACGAGAGATAAAAAAAATTAAAAAAAAAATTCTCAAAATGTACAGTTTGCAGAGAATGGCCCGAAACAATTCATGATGCATTTAACACCTGCACACGCAGAATAGAAAAACAGAGCCAAGTGCAGATTTGAATTGGAACATACCATCATTTTGGTGCCTTTTTCCCTTCTGTTTTGGTGGTTCCTCCCTTGCCACTCTGAATGCTGATTTCCAATTTTTGCTTGGTATTTTTTCTCTGCCCTTCGTTCCGATCGTGGCCTGCTTTTTTAGGAGTTGACGTGAAGTTAGGACCTTCTGTTTCCGACTTCTCTGGACGAATGCCAGCCTTTTGTTTCTTCAAAGAGGCCTTGGAACCAAATCCACTTTGGTACTCGGACAACAGCAATTCACTGGTGTTGACAGCAGTCTCCAATGATTGCTTCACCTTCAGCTTCTTTTGCTTGTTCTTCTTTGATTCAGCACTGCCAAATGATTCAGGATCTTTTGGAACAAGAGTTGACTGGTGATCAATTGACTTGTTGCCCGAGGGACTCGTGACAATGCTTTCGGACCTACTTGCATCCACTGCATTTTTCTCTTTCGACTTCTTTCGCCGTTTTTCTTGTCCGTCCTTTCCTTTACTCAGTGCAGCATCGTTTTTCATACTGCCCCCATCTTTCGAATGACCTTCTCCATGGACTTGGACTTTATGGGAAGGCGACTTAGAGTAGTCAGGCACTGTTGCAGCTTTTTTCTGTTGTTTTGTTCCTCCTAATTTACTCTTCTTGGGCAATGGCTGCTCATGATTGACTCCCGATTTGGATTTAGCAGGTGACAATTTATGGCTATCCAAATCCTTCGACTCTTCCGAATCGTAAACTGAAAAACCCGTATTGCTAGAATGAAACAAACATTTTCCATGGTCATGACTCATGAGCTCCAAAACTATCTATGGAACCATTGCTAGATGAGAGGACATTGATGATCCCTGCTGCAAATTGTGAAGATTCTGTGACTAATGAAATGATATTGCATTGGAAAAAACTTCCATTTTTTACTCTGGTGATTTAATGATTCTACTTTTTGGCAAGGGGGAGTAGGGGTCAGAAAAATGAAAAATAATCGACTTTGGGCTTTATGCCTTTTGAAAAAAAAAATAGTTTTTATTCATTGAGGAGTTTTCACGTTTTCTGTGCAACACTTTTTTGTGCAGCAGCATATTTTTTTCATTTTCTTCGAAAAATCCGAGAAATTCAAGGCACATTTTTACCGCTTTAACTGTTTGACATTTTTCAAACCTTCTATTGCTTTTCGCTTCGTTTAATAAATGCCCCCACAATTGTCGCATATACACTAAAATGGAGGAAAAACGCATGAATCAGATCGAAAATGAAACGTTGGCTCTGTCACTCCACTTCGGGCATAATAAGGACAAAAATGGAAAAATCTTGGACTCAAAATGTTATGCAGATTTCTCTAACTTCTGAGCTGAAGGCTAACACGTTTTATAAAATATGCAACAACTCCTGAAATAATATGAGAGATACAAGTAGTGAAACTTTGCTTGAGGACCATTTCACCAAGTCCAACAAGTGTGTCAAAAATCAATAAATTTTGTTAAATAATCCATCGAAATTAGCATTTTGTTGACCCCTACTTACCCTTTTGATTGTTGCAAAATTTGCTGCTTGTCCCAACCCAACATGGTACGAAAATAGTGATTCATAATCAAATTGTCTCATCACAAATCTCTCCTCTAAATTGGATAATCAAATTGTCTCAATACAAATCTCTCCTCTAAATTGGCAATTTACTTGAAGCTGGATGAAATGGCAATGGGAATGTGGCAGTGAGCATATTTGATTCAGGGAAAAACAAAAGCATTTTTTATCATGCACACATAACTGGATAGGAAGATGATGTTAAGGCTGCCAGAAGTTGGCTTGTGTTTTGGCTTCCGCTTTGCAGCAGTGCCTCAAATCGAAATCTGTTGTGGCCACTTTTTTTAATGAGCCCTGTTTGGGCTAAATGGGAAGCCGAAAATGCAAGCACTTTCTATTGCATTCCGCTCGTCGTTACTCCTGTCGAGAAGATGCTCATCCTCAACAGTAATTTACCACAAATAAATGTAAGCAAACATTTTTCAAAGTTTACAAGAACAAAAACAAGAAAGATTCCAGCAGAAGATGTTAACTGCTGCAGAACCCCATCACTCGTTTTTATTTTTGTAAATGAAAAACGCATTCCCTTGCAAATTGGCAGTTACTGCTCTTCGTGCGTGCATAAAAAGAGCTACTTGCCACGAAGAGCGGGAATCCATTCAGTAGTGCTGCTTTCCCTCCTTCCCATATTGGCGCAATTTTACTTTTGGCTCGCAGTTCCCAAGCTGCTTCAGTTTTAGCGAGATAAAATGGAGTGCAAGTAAATGCCACCAACCTTTTACTGCGCACTCGTTTCCGTTTCTTTCCTTTTGATGGTATGCCATTCAATGCACCTTCGAGTTCATCAGTAAGGACATCGGATTCCTTTTTGGAGATGACACCACCATGTGATCCTTTCCTCAGAGATTGAGGCTGGTCTTCCAATACATCTTCCTTGGGAGTGGATGGAACCTTCTCCGATTGCAGCCCACTCTTGTCTGCTGATCTACGCAATCTTCTCCTTGCATTCCTGCTCAGTTTGGTTGGATTATCCTGCAATTCAGTCTTACTCTTTTTCACTGCCTCTGGCTGCTTATCTGACAATCCATCCTTGCTCTGCTTTGCCGTTTCCTGAACTCTCTCCTGCATTTTATTTTTACTCTGTTTTTCCATAGGCCTACTTTTTTCCCGTGACAATTTAGTTTTCTTTTCCTTTTCTGGTTCTGGGAGCTTTTTATTGCTGGCATCACTCTCCTTCTTAGCTGCTTCGCCCTGCATCTTCAGCCTTTCCTCCCATATCCTCAGGTGCTTTTCTTCTTCTTCCTCAAGAGAAAAGCTGCTCTTAGCCTTCGCAGCCTCTGCCGATGAGGAGGCATCTGTTGATGCATGTCGCTGATTTCGCCCAGTCTTGATCCTTTTGGGTTTAGGTTGGTAATCCTGGGATGAAAAGTTCAAACTCTTGTTGAGATCGGGTTGCTCACTGGTAAATGGAGAAATGATAACGATAACAACAGAGTGGAAATGGAAAACAAGTTGACAAATCAATTTAGCAAAGGGAAAGGGTGCACGAAATTCCTTCTCACCCGGTTGATACGAAACACCAGCGGTGCCAAGTTTTTCAAAACCCTTCCAACAACATTGCTGCACCAAGTTCCTTTTGGCCCAAAATTTTACACCAATTTTTCTTTCCAAAATTTATGGACCATCTAACTTAAAACTTGGCAAGTTTTGCAGATGATCAGATGCCTATACACAGGGTGTGTCTGAAATAGTTAGTCATACTTCGTCTTCCACATCGTGGTTCCATTCTTAACAAAAATGTTCGTGGCTTTTGTCATCCGCTGACTTCTGGGAGTACCCAACTAAAACATGGGACATTTACAGTGTTGGGTCACATGATTTCTTTATTCAGCAATTTCTTTTCAAGTTAGTTTTTGGTGTTGCCAAAGTGATGTCTACATTTACAGTATGGGGTCACATTATTTTTTCGGTAAGTGCCCCCAGAAGTCATTGGATAACAAAAAGTAACATGCATTTTTTTGTTGAGAATAACACCACCATGTGGAAAACAAAGTAAGCAATTTCATTTACAGTTAGTTTTTGGTGTCACCAAAGTGATGTCTACATTTACAGTATGGGGTCACATGTTTTTTTTGTGAGTACCCTCAGAAGTCACTGGACAACAAAATGTAACATACATTTTTTATTCAGAATGACCACCATGTGGAAAACGAAGTATGGTCAACTTTTCAGAAACATCCTGTGGAAGTAGTATGCATGTGCTGTGTCAGGAAGACAGGAACTGTAGTTTGTGATGATTCAGGAATTAATACAGTATGTAATTTTTATTGAACATACTGTCATTCAACATCAATTTTGAGGCTGAAATGAAATGAACACTCAAAATTCTAAATTTATCCAGCTTCTTCCCCAGACCTCCTGTCAGTGGTTCAGCCCTTTGGAACTTGCAAAGGGCTCAATGCTTTTATTGGCTGCATGAAGAAAGATGCCATTGCCCTGCAAATGATACGGAAGTTAAAAAAGGGACCGTAAACAGCAAAAAAGCACTTTTCGCTCAAATGGTGTGTCACTTTGCATCATGTTACAAAGCTGTTAAAACATCTCCTCATCAGGGGCTGTGATGGTGTACCACAATGTGATGAGATTATTCTTTGATTGGACCCAAACAAATGCAGCAACTCAAACTGGTACTAAATACTACTGGCACATTCACGCTAAGTTGAAGATAAAAAAATGCAAAAAATCAGTTTTGATGCTTTCATGGTGTCCTCCTCTGCATCTGAAACCCACACGGAGGAATCATCAGTGACATAAACAGTCATTGAATGCCACCAACACGCTTCAAGGACCAAGGTCCAACACACCCCACCCAACCCAATGTACGAAAGATACAAAACTCACTTAGTATCAGCATCGGATGCTTTTTCTGCTTCAATAACCTCAGTGCTGGTACTGCTTTCCTTCAAGCGAAGTTTGTTTCGATTTCTGTTCATTTTTTTCGTGAACACCCTGCCATCAGGAAACACCCTCACTTTCACATTGTCCATGAGTATCGTAGACACCTCACCAACGATAGGTTTCACCTTCTTTTGGGATGCGGATATGGACTTCAGGTCAACAGCGTCAGGAGAACCTAGCAAAAAAAATAGAAACACCAAAGCATAAAATTGCAAAATAACCTGAGCAAACTCAACTGCATTTTTACAAGAGCACAGATCATTGGATTTTCGATTATGCTTGCACCTATCACGTTATTTTGCCTGCCTTGCCAATGGCCTGTGGGGTCACCAAGGCAATTCACCATTTCACATAATCTCTTAAGTAAAGAGAGGTATGATGCTCGTTTGTCTTGTGCTGCAAATCGATAAGTGCATCATCACCTTTGATTTTGGAAGCATGAAGACATTATGCAGCAGAAGGGGATGGCTGATGTTAATTCCAACAATGCAAAGTGACTGTTCTCACTTTGCACATTCATTTGATTTCATTCATCAAAGGGCGGAACTATCGTGGGTAGAGCTTCAAACATTTTCCAGACAAATTGATATCTTGATTTCGACACGAAATATGGGTTGTTTAAACATCACCTATTGCAAACGCACAAAGCTATAGAACTTGAAAGTGCTGACCCAAGACACTCTTTTTCAAGAGTCTGTTAGGGATGTGTAGCACAACTTTGTTTAGCACTCGGCATTGGGTGCTAATTGCTGAATGCATTTTCTTTGGGAATTTTTAGGCACTCAGACCACACTCTAGAGGGTGCACCAGAGACCTCTGGTGCACAAAATATACTCATGTTCGATTAAAGCACCTGTTTGCATTTTAAGATGGATTCCACACTTTAAACAGTCAAATGCACGATTGCAGTTTTGGCCTGCTTTTTTATTTTGTTGCATCCAGTCCCTTTGCAAAGCAAGACTTCAAATTATTGTGCAGACACCCCATGCAGTAATGATGCCCAGCCTCCATGTTTCTGCAGAGCTGTTGGCTGTCAAATACAAAAGGAACCCTGGGGATTTCTCTGGGTGGAGCAAGGCATGCACTTGTGTGCTTGTCAACATATCCTCCTATGTTTGCATGCACACCTACATGGGTTTAAGAGAAGGGGAAGGACCCACGCCAGAAAAATCTGACAACCAGAATCAGATGGGGTGAGCAAGTGCTCAATTTGTCTACAAATTGCTGCCCTGATTGATTGATGTCCACCAAGCAGTACTCATGACCGCAGCCGGTCCTTTGGTAAGTGGAATACTGTGGTGACACAAAGCATGCAACAGCCAACAAATAACCTTTTTCAATGGGAGCCATGGGTGTCCAGCAAAGAAAGAGGGGGACAAGACAAGACGGAACAAAAGACAGCGCGAAGACAGCATTAAGAGAGAGAGATATGAGCTGATCACAACTCTTTCTTCAGTTCACAACACTGGGAAACCACAAGAAGATTTGCTGCCAGTGGTGGATTTGGAATGCGAATGCGGTCCTCTCGACCGAAATAGTACCTTTCTGGCCGAAAACATGATCAAAACATCCAGGTAACATGATGAATCTGGTGACATACCAAAATACAAAAAGGGCCAAAAATGCAAGATTTTTGGTGGTCCCCCCTTTTAAAACACGAAGTGCTGTGGCCCAGGCTGATATACTTTCCATTGCATAAACAATGCATAAAAGACCGACGCCAAAACACCACAAATCATTAAGACTAATCGGGTAAACCACCAGTTACAAGAGGAGTTCGACTGCACAAAATGCAAAAATGATATTCGTAATCAGTGAATACAGGGATTTTTGGGAACATACTGAAATTAATGAAAACAGGAACAGCTGGAGATGAGGAAGATTTCAGGTGCAAGCTTCGAACATTTGTCCAGCCTCCTGGGAACTTGCCACCAAGCTGATCTATCACTCCAGTTAAATTTTCAACAATATCAGATGCGCTTTGAACGGAAATACCAATCTGAAAAATAGTTGCAAAATTCTTTTACAAAGTCCACATTAAATAATTCTTAAAATATCAGGATGTTGTACTCGTAAAAATGAATCGGTCGAGGCTGCTCTAGGAATATACAAGAGTTCGATCTGAGGCTGGGATTGTCCCTTGCATTGATTGCTTCGGTTGGCTGGTTGCAATTTCGGTAAGGACAGATGTTACCATTTTCAGAGCTGTGTTTCTTTCAGCACATTGAGAGAACATTTTGGGGCCCTTCTGAAAAACAGTGCCATGTTTTATTACAGAAGAACGATATTTTTTCCAATATTTTCCGACATTTGCAATTGTTCACCTATTTCAAACCATAGCCTTCCGATATAATTTGGACATTTCCCAGTTTGGGAAACTGTCTGTCTGCGCATCTGTTGGTTGAGCAAAGCGAGAAGATGCCGATATTCAGAACATTCTGTGCATTGAATTTTGAATTCTCATAGAAAAAGTGCAGTTGCAACATTTTTATTCAGAAACCCAAGAATCTTCACCCATGACGTTCTGTCTTTCATTGGGATGGCATCTGTTTAAGGGATCAAATGGAAGTCATAGGAAACTTTCTATCACAAGTTGAAGCAAAAAACTTGCCGACACTTTCAAATAATAGGAACACTTTGTTCCGAGATCTTCATCCTGACCTTTGCAAATGCCAAAATTCACACTTTATAATGGAGTGGGTTGCCTGCACAAACAACATCAAAGTCCAACAATAATCTCTTTTTCAACTGGTGATTGAACACAAATTACAATGAACAAACGTGAATCCGATTTTTATGCCAAAGCAGTTTCCACGTTTGCATTGACATGCGACTTTTTCACATCGCCTTTCCCTCAGCATGTGACCAGAAAGTACCAATCTTTGTGAAACAAATAGGTACTTGAATCCTACCATCTGCATCTCTGTTGGAGCCGACGTGCCATAATAGCCAGTGAAATCAGATGTTCAAAATTAGATATACAGGGTTTCCCAAAAGTCACTTGACAACCCCAGAAAAGTGCAATGCAATTTTGAAGCAACTCTGGAAGCTTGGAGTGGAATTTGTTCCAATTCGAGTGGACAACACCTGCAGCAGCCAGCTTTCCCAATCTGAACCTGAAATCTGTAGAATTAGCCCCACAAGAGAAGATTTAAAACTTGCAAATAGCAGGGGTTGTCGAGTGACTTTTGGGAAACCCTGTAGAGTGCAATTCTTTGAACAGGGTTCACACTCAATTTTCTTTTCCAAATTCCCTGATTTTCCCTGACCAAAATCCAAAATTTTCCCTGGCCCTTTGAAGCGACACAATAATGATAAAACAACCAGCAAAAAATTAAAGAAGTAAACAGTGTCGCACTTAAGTTTAATAATTGTCTTGTCTACAGTGTTATTTGAGGCCCATCTTTGCCACTTGAATCCTGGTCAATATCCAACTTTTCAGCTTCAATTATTAAATAACACAGCATCAGTAAAAATCAAAGGAAAACAGGTATGTTTTGTTAAAATTGTTAAAAATTGCGAAAACTGTTGAAAATATTGTAAAAAAAAAAAAATAAATAAAAAAGCCCTGATTTGTTCATTTTTGAAGCATTATCCCTGATAGGATCAAAATCCCTGATTTTCCATAAAGTGGGAACCCTGTTTGAAACTCACTTGCAATATTGAAGCATGCCCTCCATTAGTCAGAGGAAGATAAGTGGACTGCAAAACACGGTCAATTTCCGAGCTCAGATCTTTTGCCGTCATATCAATGCTAACAGGCAGCCTAAAAGACAACAAGAATATGTAGATTAGTTCAAATAAATTCCATGCCACTGCTGGGAATTTACTCATTATTCTCAACAACTCAATTTCTCAAGCTAGTGTCAGCTGGATAGGTACGTTTCCTACTTGCAGCAAAAATCATGAAAGATGCAGAATAATTTCTGTGCTGCATGCCATTGAACACTTGTCATACAGTGCCGGGAAAATTAACGGAACCAGACATGCAATTGAAATGCAATTGTGGCAGAAAGTGTTGCTTCCGAAACTTCGTTTTTGCTGCCTCTTACTGAACGTAGAAAAATTGCCAGATTTCTTCAACTTTGTTGACGTCGATTTCATTAAAATATTTTTTCATTCGTTTTTCATATTTAGAAAAAAGGAGAGACTTTGGTACTAATTTTTCGTCACAGAACAAAATGTTTCATTGGCTGCCAAAATTGCATTTAAATTGCATGTCTGGTTCCATTGATTTTCTCAGCACTGTGCACCTTTCGATTCTCCACATTGAAGCGTTAAAATGCCAAAGAAATTTTACAGAAATTTTTTTTTTTTGAACTGCTTGGGCAAGAGAGCAGGAGCCCCTGCAAAATATTCCAAAATAAAAAAATAACAATCACCAATGAATGGTTTTCCCAGAACTGCTCCTAATTTTACTAAAGATTTTTACAGAAAAATCTGGCATTTTGTGTGCTCTATCTATGCTCTATTATCTGGAAAAATTAGACTTCCTTTCAGTAAGAGGATCTAAATGAGTGGAGAGAGACAACCATGCCAAAAAACCATCAATGAGCTTTGAAAAATAAGAAAAAGCAGAAAAACTCGTTTCTGGACAAAAGTAAAACTAACTTCTTGCGGGCAATGAAGGCTTTACCAAGAGCTCGAGCCATAAACTTCACAATTCTCGAATCTGCTAAAAACAAATCAAAGCTATTGGACAACTTCCTTTTGGCTTCGAAAGTTTTGAACTCGCTTCTAAGCTGGCCCAGTGATATGACCTGTGAGAAAAGTAAAAAAAGAAAAAAATGAAAGTATCACGTGGTAAATGACTCACAAAATCAATTAACCAAAAAGAGTCGTAACGAGATGCATCTGGGATTCCAAGAATTTTTGTTGCATCCCTTGTTCGTCGGTTGAAATATTCCAATGGTTTATATTATCTTCCCGAGTTTGATGTTCGGTTTAAAAATGAACATCAGATTGAAAACACCATCACACCCTTCAACAATCTATTTGGGAAGAAACCACCAAAACAATCCAAACAAAGCTGCAGCATATGCAGAAAAGTGCAAAGGAGGCACAAACACTCGCAGTTCATTGTGCTGAGCATTTTCTTGTGCACCTGCAAAACACTCTCCAAGAATTCTGGAATTTGGAGAATTCAAGTTTTATGGGTACTCTGATTGAAAATATTGCCTGATGCATAAGGCCCATGCAAATAAAACTGCACAAGATTGCACACAAAAGCTTGTTGAATCAAATAACACAATACCAGTGTCGTCAACAACATTTCTCAACAACTCACCTCTGTTATGCTTGACGTGCCAATCCCACTGTCACGGAGGATCTCCTTGAAGTGATCAATTGTTGGCTCATTTTCATTTCTCTTCTTCGGATTTAAATCCTTAACAAAAAGGCACACTCTGCTACTTTCATTGATGAACTTGTGTCTTAATTGGCTGGAAAATAACAAATTTCAGCAGAAATTGCAAGAACATGAAGACACAGGCACATAAGAGTAAGTCCAAGCTAAACAATTCAGACAGGAAGGCTGAAAATTGGACTTAAACATGTGATCTCTCAAAGCACGTTCCCAAGAACATTTTTCAGAAACAAATGCAGCAGAATACAGCAAATGACCATTGGAAATTGATGTGGCACCATGTCAATCAGTTTAACAAAAAAAAACTTGTAAACTAAAACTCTCGGAAAAGAACGACATTGGCCCAAAACAGCCGAATGATGTGTCAGTGCAGATGTTGGGACTCGTCACAATTTTTCCAAGTTGATTTTGACGCATCATCTTCATTCAGAGGAAGCAGCAGGACCCAGTCATTTTCTGATGAGATGTTTCCAGACAGCACAAGTGATATGGGCACATTCAACCAGTAACAGTTCAAAGCATCATAGGTGGGAACAGCAACTTACAAGCGTATGAATTTGTGTCCATCAGCAATTTTCATGCATCCAATCTGCAAAAAGAGAGCTTCGCCTTCTTCTTCGAACAGATCTTTTTTCTCCCTTTTCTTCTCTGACTTTTTCTTCAGCAACAGCATCAAAGCTTTCACTGCAGCCTTCACCTGGGTTGAAATTGTGGGTACACAAATTGGGACATCACTGCAAAAATTATCACCCACTTTAGAAACATCCAACATTATAGTTCACAATGCTGCAGTTTCTCATTGATTTTATGGGGGGTCTACCCCAGCGGATCAATTTCGCTGTTCGTAAAGTGATTTTTTTTTTTCAAAAATATAGAAGGTATAATCTTTGCCTCCAAAAAGGACTGTGTGCAAAATTTTGATCATCTGCCTAGCGTGAACTTTGAGAAAAGTGAAATCTAAAGTCAGCATCATTTTGCAGCAGTTACAGCTGTTTCTGGACAAAACATGCCAAAAAATGATTTCAAGTCCAAATTTTAAAATTTTCACACGAAGGTTAATTTTCACTCTGAGGTCAAGATTTCTTAAAAAAGGTTAATCGCGACAAAAAAAAATGCACACCCTTTTTGCACCAAGTTGGATATTTAATGGTTTTGGGAGAAAAACTAACAATTCTGGCTCTGCCTGTCAACTCAGCCACTTCATTTCACATTTCTGGCACTCATAATTTCCTATTCGAAAGTTTTTTTTCAGCCAAACCAAAATGCAAGTAGTTTTTTATGTTAGCTTTTTATGCAAAATGGTTTTTATGGAAATGGTGAAAAATTGGGCAGCTTTGCATCGCATATTGAAATTTGCTCTTTCAAAGCCATTTCTTCAACAATTTTGCTCATATTTTGACCAAAAGCTAAAAAAATATCGCAGTTTCCAACCAGTTTGCAGTTCAATCAATCAACCGGAACAGATAATTCAATCAACCAGTTATGACGACAACCATAAAAACGTTTAATTCAACAGTACAGCCGGACAATAAAATTGTCAACATAGTTGATATCAATGAGTCGGAAATATTTCCTGAAGTCGGAACTTTGTTGTAAAACCACACTCCAGAAGAGGTTAACTAAATTTTGCAACACTTCCGATTCCAAGCAACCAAAATGCTGCCAGTAAGTGGTTCTCGATTGATGGTTTCAAAATCATCATATCGTGACTCACAGGCAGGACAAATTATCCAATCAATTTTCAACATAATTTCTTATTTCTTCAAGTTTTTATTTAAATCAAAGAAATGAGTCAAGGAATGCACACATTTTCTCTTTGTCACCTTCAAATAAAGATTTTGCTTATGCCAAATACTGAAGTTTCAACCACGACATCGCTTTTATTTTGTTTTAACAACAAAATTGTCAGTCAATGGCATCTACCCAACGGCAATTGTAAGTCAATGGCATATAAGACTTACAAAATTACAAGTCTTAAAATGGCATCTCTTATGTGGGCAGTGGAAAAAGAACTCATTTCATGAGAAATTATCACTGCCAGTCCAGGATCCTTCCGCAAATCCAAAGCAGGCCAAAAAACACACCAGAAATTTTTCCATTGTTGACGATTGTTCATCTTCAGCTTTTTTACCTCTGTGAATGTCCATGCTGTTGGCACAAATGCAGCCTTTTTCAGACATTTTGGATGGCTGTCTGCGAATTTTGTTGGTTAATCTCCCTGAGATTAACCAACACACAAGATGCAGCTCTTGTGTTGCATATATCCATTGTCCATCATAGATGGAATAGGGTTTTTGCTCATGTGTCCCTCGAAATGAAGTTCACAGGTGTCTGACCAGAGCTTCTGACTGGTATGGAACTTCCTTTCATTGGGAAATTGGGCGGTCAGGGAAATTCCTTGAGGAAAACCACATTTGGCCAAAACTACTGGTGATCAAAAACAACACTGAAAATTCAATACCATTTCCCCCAGATCAAGGCCTGAGAAGTCCGTCTTTCATCAAGGATGAAGAAGGCCGTCAAAAGGCCTTCACGAGTCGCATGTTCCGATCCAGTCATTCACTGATGAACTGAGGCAGTCTTGCATCAAGTAGCAGTGGAACTTTTGATGGTTTCGATAAGACGATGTGCCGTTAATAGCCACCCCATTGAACGTGGGTCATTTTCCTGTCTGCCTGTTCCCTATAGACATCATGTTACATGTCCAGACTGAAACTTCCATATGACAACCACAGGGCGCTCGCCGCCCGCTTGAAAAAAAACAGGACATTTCTCGAAAAAAAGTAGGACGCCTATCTAAAAAAAGTAGGACGCTCAAGCAAAAAAGTAGGACGCTCAAGCAAAAAAGTAGGACACTTATTTAGGAAAGGTGTAGGACATGAAACACTTAAAAAAGTACGAACTTGGGAAATCAAATGGTGTCACTGATGGACTCAGACATTTGGACTCGTGCAACTTTTGTTAGGAAAATATGCATTCTTGTGCATGTAAAGTTTCCAAATACGTATTCTCGTTGACCACATTAATACAGGTACCTATAGATTGAAACAAGGGGTGGGGAAGTGGAAGGCCTCAATGCTACATGAGCATATGTGCTGTGTGTGGAAAAACTGGGAGGTATTTATTCATTTTTTATTTTATACAGGGTATGGCAAAAGTGCCCTGTTCTCATGTTCAACAGCTGCCAGGAGTTGTGGTTATGTCGGAGCCTGTCAGCCCAGAAACACTGGCACATTGGGATGGGTCTCCTTGTGTGGTAACTGTCATCTTATGACTGGTTCTTGCTGGTTCTGGAGTTTGGCAGATGCTCAAATGGAGGTTGTTTGTATGGAGTTGTTTGTAAAGGTGGGTTGGAGTCTGATACAAGTGTTAATTGGTCGATCCCTCCCTCCCTCGCTCACGGATAAGTCCTGTTAACTCATGTCATTTGTCCAGTTAAGTTAGGTTAGCCTGACCTAACCTAACTTAGCCAAACCCAACCTAGCCTAAACTAACCAACCTGTCGCACTCCAAATGAATGGCAAGCCTTTTTACTGTGCAGAACAACACCGCAATCTTGTTTAGCGACACCGGAAGAGGCACGTTAAAGTCTGTGACCTCTCTGTTCGGTTAAGGTTTGTTATCGCAATACGCGCCTTTGGCTACCTGAGGTCAACTTGACCCGGAGGATAGTGGCATAAATTTGCAGACGTTCAAACTGGCACCACTGTTGTCCAGCAATCGTAATCGGTGGTGTGGAACCCCCAAAAGAATATTAGAATTCTTGATTAAGTCTGACACTTGAGCAGGCTTGCCGCTTGGCATCTCGTCAATATCATGAACGCATAGGTGGCATCCATCCATTCAGGTAGGGATCGGCCGTTCAACACCTGTATGAAATATCAACACCACCTTCATTCACAAAACTCCACACCAACATCCTCCATTTGAACACCAATCAATCTAAACGCCAGTACAAGAGAAACCTCTGTTGCCATCCAAGGAAAATCATCGCAAGACACCAGTGATTCTGTGCTCCTGACACCGGCGTGCCACAACTCAGGTCACCTGTTGACATGAAAGAATCAGATGTTCGGTTGCTTTTGCCACACCCTGTATATGCACGCTGAAGAAATGCGAATGAGGGTGGGCAGCAGGGATGGGCAAGGTAGGGTACCTTAGAGGGGGGGTAAAGAGGTCTACGACGGGGGGGGGGGGGGTAGGGCAACGAAAATGCAGGGGTCTGGGGGCGGCAGCCCCCCAGCATGGGGGGTCTGGGGGGCTGTGCCCCCCAGCGGGGGTCCAGGGGGCAGCGTCCCCCAAAAGCTGAAGCTTTTTTGAAAAATTAGGGGTCCTCAGATGCCATTTTACGACATTTCAGGTTCTTTTTTCCTTATCCTGGAGGGTTTGCAGTCGCAATAGATGGAGCAAGGAAATAACTGTCAGACACGACTTTCTGGATGAGTTTTTTTTTCATTTTACCATTTTCTGTAAATCAAAACAGAAAGTACAAAAGAAACAGAATGTAGCTATTGAAGTCCTGGGGTGTGCAGGGCACACACCAGGACTTCGGCCAAGGGTCCCCTCGGAAAAAGGCTAGGGGGTAACATCGGCCGAAGGTCGAGGTTACCCCCCCCTAGCCTTTTTCCAGCAGAGGAATCAAAACAGGAATTACAAAAGAAACAGAATGTTGCTATTGAAGTCCTTCCTGGTGTGTGCAGGACACACGAGGACTTTGGCCAAAGGTACCTTGGAAAAAGGATAGGGGGTAACCTGAGCCAAAGGCCGAGGTTACCCCCCTGGCCTTTTTCCGGCAGGGGAATCAAAAAGGAAGTAGGTACAAAAGAAACAGAATGTTGCTATTGAAGTCCTTCCTGGTGTGTTCAGGGCACACGCCAGGAAGGACTTTGACAGCAACATTCTAGGGTGGGGGGTAGGGGGGGTAACCTCGGCCAAAGGCAGAGGTTACCCCCCCCCCTAGCCTTTTTCCGGCAGGGGAATCAAAACAGAAAGTACAAAGAAACAATGTTGCTCCTATTGAAGTCCTGGTGTGTGCCCTGCACACACACCAGGACTCTTTTCCCACCTTTTTCCGACGGTACCCTTGGCCTTCGGTCAAGGGTACCGTCGGAAAAAGGCTGGGGGGGGTAACCTCGGCCGAAGGCCAGGGGGGTAACCCCCCCTACCCCCCCCCCCTATGCTCAACCCTGGTGGGCAGCAACCCAGGTGGGGCCTCTCAATGCTGAGACGAATCATTACAGATACTGAGTCTCAAATTGTCCACTTCTTGCCAACAATTTGTGTGAATGAAGTTTCAGCAAGGAGTGAGACCCTTCTCCGAGATCCTGTTCTGAGGAACCACAAAATTTTTTTGAGGACAGTGATCATGCTGCCCACCCACAATCACCACTGTCCCATATCTTATAGACCTTCCTCTTCCAAAAAAGACAAAATTTAAGATGAAATACAAAGAGACAGCAGGCCTAGCGCAGCACATCGTAGAAAGAGTAAAATCGACAGTTTCCCCTTTAGGTATCTCTTGATTTCAAAAACCATAAAAATGGAATATTTCCTGATTTTGGCATTCTGCCAATTAGTTAAATTTTGCCTTCAAATCTCAAATCTGTGTTCAAAACTACACAGATTTGATTTCTCTTTCTGTGCTTCAGTTCAAACTTCACAAGCAAGCAACGTTCAAAAGCATGGAAAAACATTTTTTCACAGACATTTTTCCAATTTTTCGAAAAAGTAGGACAATTTGATTGAAATGTTCAAAAAGTAGGAAAATAAGGGCGTGTTCAAAAAAGTAGGAAAAATAGGAAAAGTAGGACGGGCAAGCACCCTGCAACCATCAGCTTCTTTCCGGGAAATGCGAACAATGCCATTTTCTGCCCACCAGATATCCCAAAAACGAAATGAATTGTGTCCCTATAATCTTGCAAACAGGCACCCATGCACCAAGAAATGCTTGAACCTGTGTAACAGGCTGCAGGCCTCCGCTTCAAACAGCCGTGAAATGGACGAGTTCCGACAAAATCCACCATCAAGGAAAATAATTTTGGTTACATTTTAGGCACACCCTGTACATGAGCAGCCACAAAAGTTGTTGTCGAAGTTCACAAACATCCTTACGACCTGCTCGTCTCGTCACCCACCCGAGAAAAAGAATTCAATCCAACAATGGTTTTAAAATATTAAATGCTAACCTTTGAGGCATCAGGAACAGATGGAACGTCCGCTGTCTTGTCAGCTATCTGTAATTTTGACGGGGTGCCACTTTGGGAATTGGAGACAGGAACATCCTTAGATGAACGTTTCAACGACAGCACCTTCTTGGAATTATGATTCCTGAAGGACTTTGGTTTGGAAACTGGTTTCAAACCTTTTAAAGTCATTTTTGGCTCTGATCAATCAAAGCCTATCATCAACTTCCTAGAATCACAAAGAGAATAACATCAATGACAGAAAATCTTTTTGAGCTGTTAAAGCATTGATATGGGATGGATCTACAATGCAAATTTGGGAAAAGTGCACGATGTCCAGTTCAAACAGTAGGTGCTGGATGCAGTCCCGTTTGTGCAGTTATTGAAGTTGGCAGTAACAGTGTCATAGATTGGAGTATCATATCCATTCCAATTCCAGTGTGAGCACCATGAACGAGATGAACAGAAAACATTGTGAAATAACTCATGTCCTTATCCGTCCGTTGCTGTTACTGCAATGATACGACTTTTTGCCCCCAATATGTGGGGCTTCTTCAGGCGAAATCAGAAATTCACACGAATGAAGTGCTGTCCGATTCCAAGATTCCAAGGTTGCAGAATTGAATGCAGGCAATGCAGCATTAGAGAAGCCACGGGGGAGAAAAGTTGCATCATCGCAATGACAACTATGAATGCATAAGGCCACGAGTTTCAGGGCTTAACTTGGGCTGGTACACACCGGTACGGAGTACCAGCAAGCTTTTTGCTTCCGGGATGGCATTCCGGCTGCCGTTTTGTCCAAGCGGACCGCCTGCCTCCTTGCAGCGTTACGGCTGCCTCTTCTGGGCGTTCAGCAGTCAAGCAGCTGCATGGGTCACAAAAATTCCTGTCAGATCCGACCAGAGATGGAAAAACTCGTTGGGAAAAACCCATTCAGCTGCATGGGCCATCATAATTCCCGTCAGATCTGCCCAGAAATGGAAAAACCCATTGGGAAAACCCATTCAGCATAGTATGGCCACATGATAATGCCGCCAAAACTGCATGACAAATTAAAACGTGCATTTGTTTGTTGTCTGTCAACAGCCAAAGTCCGTGGTTGCCATTTGCACATCACTGGGTATGTACTTTCTCCCGCCCGACCAACGTCAAATATATGCCTATGTGGGGGTTGCAGGTAGATATGTTTTATTTAGTAGTTTTATGCCTCCTTTCCTTTGTCAATTTCCACATTAATCTGTGGCTATTGGATGAGGTCAACCTCCACCTCCCCTCAAGTGAAGTGTCAACTGTTCAAGAAATAATTCTTTACTGCCATGAGTTATTCACCATGGATTTCTCTTGTATTGGGTGACAGGTTGGTTGAGGAAACACAGACACCACTCGGCTTTATGGCTCATTTTCAGATTCCTCCCTCTATTGAAGTCATGCAAGAAATAATTTGTTGCAGCCTTGTGTTGTTCACCATGAATTTCTTTTGTATTGGGTCACTGGTTGGTTGAGGAAATGCAGATGCCGCTTGGCTTTTATGGCTCATTTTTAGTTTTCGAGTGCTGTTTTTGATGTCCGCTTATCTTCCCTTTTCGTCTGAAGACTGAATTTTATTATTTAATTAACAATGTCTGTGACTCTGTGAGGTGGGTCGGTAAATGTGTTTTGCAAGTTGGCCCAGAGCTTGGCTGGCGTTCACCCGATTTCAGTGATTTTTTGACCACTTGCGACGCCAACCCTTTTTGACTAATGCTCCAAAGGGAATCTGAATCAACCTCCGGGATACTTAGATACAGGCATTTAAAAATGTTACGGTTTTTACTCTGCCGAAAAAGCATAGTGTTCTGAAACAATGTTGACAATTTACAATTGTTCATTCAGATGTCTACCCAGAGAATATGCCACCAAAATTCAGGCCACTTTAGTTGTTGTTCACAGGGGTCAGTGATCCCTGTTTGCAGCTACCGGTTGGAGGTTTGAACAATCCCAAAGTGGTACAGGGTGACAGAGTGGTTCAAAGACAACCCTTATTATGGAGTGAAAATACCAGCCACAAACGGAACAAAACATCGATGGTGTAAGAAAGTGGTTCGACATAGTGATAATGCACCTGCTGGCGATTTTGCTTCCAATAAGTGCCTATTCTGTGGCACAGTTTCAGCAATCTACCCTGATTACAGAAGACTCCGGGAACTTTGGATCAAATGGTGTCTCAGTCCAACTGTCCGAACACCATTGAGCAGAAAAGAAAATAAACAAGTTCGTGCGCAAAGAAAACGTGAAATTATTCAACTGTGGCAATTCAAAATTATCAGTAGAGAATAAAGAAATGTGATGAAACTTAATTTTGCTGATGGATACACTCTTGCAAGGAATTGACGCAGTTTGAATGAATGAAGACGGGCATCACCAAACGGTTTTTCCTCATCAACTCCCACCAAGTATGTGCAATTTCGACTTAGATTTCGATGGTAGTTGGGTTGGAGTTTGTTGGTATCCTTCATAAACATCATGCAATCACGTGACTGGACCAAATTGGGCCAAACATGACGGGCGTCTTCTCAAACCCCACCAAAATGAGTCCATGTGGCTCTCACATTCGGAGGATAAGTCGTTGACCGAGTCCATCATCACACAAAGTGAAGAAAATGGGGATGCCCTGCAGGAGAAAAAAGTGGTTCTTGGAGCCCATCCTCAAGATACATGTGAGCATGCACCGTGCCACTTTTGACATTTTCCGAAAATTCGAAAGGGCGTGGCAGGCAGTGCTCAAAGTGTGTGGGAGCTCTGGGAGCGTGCGCTCCTGCCCGCCCTGAGGGCGTGGGAGCGCAGCTCCCACATGCCGTGAACCCTTTGCGCTCCCACAACTGGAAAACTGTGCAAAAGCGTTCCCACAGGGCTCCCACTTGGAGCTCTGTGGGAGCGCTTTTCAGGTCAAAACTCACCAAGTCCCAATGCGCCAGTGTGCCCACGAAATTGCATTCAGTCGGACTTGCTGGCCAGCCGACAATTTGCACCAGTATGCCCACAAGTTCCTTTTGGGATTTCCTCAAATTGAAAAAATTTCCCCAAAAACATTTTGGTCACTCTTGTGTACCAAAAGGATAATTTTTTTTCCCCACCTTGACCATGCAACATTTTCCAGGCATTTTTCTTGCAAAATATTTTGACAGTGCTCTTTGCGCCCATTCTCTGTTTCTTTTCTTTATGAAACATCATGCACTTTTCAGCAAGATTTTGCATTGCGTTGTGGAATATTGATTGCTCTGGCCCATGCATGGCACTTGGGTTCTAGGGTCCTGGCCCATGCATGGTTTTTTCCTCGCAAGATGCAACAATGCACAAAGAATCATGTGCTCAAATATGATTTTAAAACCATTTCGCATTGTCATTTGCTCATTTTTAATTTCAAGTAAAAGTTCAGTGGCAAAAGGCAAGGTTCCCAAGATTTGGTCAGTCCAGGAAAGCACGGTGATGGGAGACCCCTTGAAGTTGTAGCCCAATTGTGCAGCTTGGTGGCCAAGTCAATCGTCTCCTTCGGATGGGACATTAAGCTGAACCGGTCCCATGTGCAGCATCACACTGTGCTCATTAAAGAACACTTAGTACAGGTCCAAGACAGAGGTTTGGCAGGTAACAATGACACAGAAGCAAAAGTTTTTCCCGTCAGTGGTAGGTACTCCATAGTCAGCCAAGTGCCAGGCGATCCTGACAAGGGCCTGTACTGGGCAGTACGACCGGTTGTCTGTGGATCGGCCTGAAGAAGCGTGGCTGCCTGAGCCATCAAAGAGCAATATGGCTCCAGCAGCCACGCTTCTTCAGGCCGATCCACAGATAACAGGCCGTACTGCCCAGTACAGGCCCTTGTAAGGGTCACCTGACAGGCTGACAAAGCAGTACCCAGCATTGACAGGTAAAATGTGGCGTCTGTGTCAGTGTTACCTGCCAAACCTCTGTCTTGGACCTGTACTAAGTGTTCTTTAACGAGCACAGTGTGATGCTGCACACGGGACCTGACCTCCTATTTAATGTCCCATCCGAAGGAGACGATAGACTTGGCCACCAAGCTGCACAATTGGGACATCCATGTGCTTTCCTGGACTGGACCAATCTTGCGAACCTTGCCTTTTGCCACTGAACACTGTGTTAGCCACCTGACACTCAACCGGTCACAGCTACAAGTGTTTGCGGTATTCAATGATAACAAAAACATCTACAAAAAAGGTGACATGCCCAACTTGAGAGAGCAGCGAACATTTTCCCAACACACTTCTCGCACAGTGCATGCCATTTACAAATGGCACTTTCCCGAATATTATTTCTCTGCACTCAGCACAAGCTCAACGCTCCAACCTTAGGATTTTTGCTGCACCCTCTCATGTAAAGTGTAGTTTGTGACTCAAGTGAGCAGCTTCTATATCCATTTTATGTGAACAATGGATGTGACAATGCCCTTAGCAAACGAGTCATTTTAATTTTGAGGTATCGGGCCCAAAGGTGCACAACTTGTGGAGTGAATTATTATTTCCATTTATTGTGCAGCGAGTGAAAGGTACCGACATTTATTCCACTCACAAACCAACAGAGCCAACCTGGGAAATAAGCTGGACAACTTTTTTTTTCATTTTCCCAGACTTTTCCAGGTTTTCGAAACTGAAATTCCAAGAATTCCAGACATTTTAGGGTACTCGTTATTTATTACCCTCGCATCTCTCAGCATATTCAATGGCCAGAACAATTAATGTTTCAAAAAGAACCTGGAAAACAAGGCCCACAACTTGGCTTTGTTTGATATGCCCCAAGTGTGGACGGAACCTGGCATTACAATGCAAAAAAGAAAATAAAATGCAGAAATCCAATCGAACCCTGTTCTAGAGTTAAGAGACTTGTCAGAGAAAGAGAAATGTTCAAGAAATTCCCCGACTTTGCAGGAAACTCGCAAATTCCAACGACTTTGCAGGAAACTTTCACAAATTCCCTGACTTTTCAGAATGGTGAAAGAAATTCCCCGACTTTGCAGGAAACTTTCATACCTAAATTCCCTGACTTTTCAGAATAGTAAAAGAAATTCCCCGACTTTGCAGGTAACTTTCACAAATTCCCTGACTTTTCAGAATGGTAAAATTCCCGGACAATTCCAGGTTTGCAAGGTTCCTTCAATTTCAGACGGACGGGCATGTGCCTCGCACACTCCCCACTTTGATGTCATGCATGTCTATCGATCGCATCTTCCCTCTGGAAAGGAAACACATCAGAAGTGTTGCGTCAAAATCATTTTGTTTTGCTTTTTTTCTTTCACCTGGAGTTTTTTTCTTTTTTAGTGTGTGTAATTAGATGTACTGTATTGAAGCCGTTGAACATTTTGTTTTTCATTCATCTGATCTGTACTGAAACTGCAAATAGCTCTGTCAATATTCCTCCGTTGTATCTGATTATTATTGTTACCAAAAGAAGCATGGTAGGCAAAGAGAATTAAAGGAGTAAAATGAGGCGGGAATGCAAAAGCCAGCAAAATCTTACGTGAAAGACTCTGGAAGGCATTTTCAAAAATGTTGTTCTTTCAGAACAGGGAGTGCCACATCGTAACACCATTGCCAACCTGGAACTTGTTAAAAAATATGGCATTGTCCATTGTAGTGCTGCTGGGCACATGAATCGACCATACCAATGACAATTTTCGTGCCCTGTCCGATGGGTGAAGTGCCCCATTTGATGTACGAAGTGCCCTCCTTGAAGGACGGAGTGCCCTCCCCGAAGTTCTAAGTGCCCTGCAATTTTTGCAGGTGCCCTTTTTTGAAAAAGCGCTCCTGCCCTTTTTTCGGTACACTTTGAGCACTGGTGGCAGGGATGCAATTTCTTCGAGTCAAATACTTCTCAAAATCAGCCAATTCAGATGACAAAAGTAACTCCTTTCGTAAGACCACAGTTTTCCAGAAACTCACAAAAGGCTGAAAATTTGCAAGAGTGTTCCGAAAGAACATGTTTCTTGATTTTTGGAAGTACACTAAATGTAAATAGTTCCTTTTCAATTTTTGGGGCCAACTTGCAAAACTCATTTACCGACCTTCGTATTCGTTCCGATCTCTCTGGAGCTAGAAGTCATGGATTCATGCAATTATAGCCCAGTGATGTAAATACCGAGTGTTTGATTCACGATTCGGTGGACATAGGTGCTGACACACCTGGCCGCTGGGCAAGTGTCATTAAATCCAGCAGAAACTGGGAATCAAATCACGCAGAGGTGATTGACCTTTGACCATGCCTACTCACAATCTCATTGGCCGCATGCTGTTGTTTTCTTATCTGCTCGCAGAATACTCCGCAGGCGAGGCACACAGAGGGTCAGTGACACCTATGTCCAATGATGCTTGAAAGACGGTGTGAATTTGAGATGCATTGGAATCAGTTTTGTTTCGTGCTCATTTCAGTTCTGATGGCTGAAGAGGAAGTGAAGAGGTGTGATTGTTGCCTCGTATTTTGCAAGTTGGAGTTTTCAGAACGACGAGTTTTCAGAGTTCAACAGTGCATTTTATTGGAAATTCACCATTTACCTTGTTCCAGAATTGCAGCAATTTGCAAATGCCTGAAATTTGAGGGCAGTGTCAGAAACAAATTCTGAGGATTTGAGGTGAATCACTTCGCGCCCAAGTAGTTTGAAAAACGAGGGAGCCTGTGTATACTGAGGTGGCTGTCCTATTTCCGTAACAAAATTAAAAATTAGATAATTAGTTTTCGCGAGTGCCATGTCAGGTGGTTCACTGCAACAAACTATCGGGGAAAATGGGACAGTACACTTTGCATCACAGGTTTTCAAAATTGTCATTTTATGATGCCAAATACCATTTACCAATATGGCATCTGCCTTTCTTGAATTTTTGCAACGAGCGCAGCTGCCAAAAAATACCTTTTTTTTTTTTTTGAAGAAATGGATTTTTAAGAGATGCCCTATTTCTATTTTGGGATTGCCCTTTTTCGCATGTGGCCATTTTGAAAAAAGTGCGTACCGGCCCTTTTCATTTACATTTTAGCACTGATTCTGTGACAAAATTCTGTTCGATCCAGAACTTTTGCAACATGAGGCACCAAAGTTCCGAAAATTTGCTGTATTTTGGGCGTCTTTGATGGTTGACTAAATTGCCGCACAGCGACGATTTTTTCGATAGCGCATTTCTCGGGTAAATGGAAGAGAAAACATTCAGGGACAAGTTTCACACACCTCCAAATTCAGAAATATGGCCCACCAAGATGAGCCCTTTCAAACACTTTAGGGGGGGGGGTGATTTAATTGTCTCACAAGCACCATTTTCCAATTTTTCCAGAGCGTGTATCCTGTGGTAAACAGAAGAGAAATCATTCAGCGACAAAATGAGCTCCGACGCCCCCAGTTCGGAGATACAGCTTCCAAAACTTCAACAGAGAAGCCAACAAAGTGCCATTTGTGGAACTATGGGAACCGCATCTTCTTAATGTGGGGGTGTGGTAGCAGCAACTTTTATCACTGCAACTAGGGCTTGACCGATTCCGATCCCGATTATTGACCGATTTAACCTGTAAATACAGGTTCAGGTTATATCTGTATTCACAAAGAAAATCGGAATAAAAGATCGGTATTTTTGTATTTTCAATTCTTGCATTTTTTGAGCGCGCCCCTTCCTTTTATGTGGCTCTGGAACCGGCAAACGACCACCCACTGCGTGTGTTGACAGCATAGGCGTCCTTGTCTTTTCATTGCACCCATATACAGGCAGCAGCCCCTCCGCAAAACAAGACATGCGCTTTGTATGGCGCCTCAGCCACCAGCGCTGCGCAGCTGCACACGCTTTGAAAAGGCTGCGGATGATTCATGTCTGTGTGCGCACTTGTAGGTGCACACACAGTCTGTGTGTGCGCTTGCCTGTGGGCCTATTTTTCATGTGCTTCCTTCTGCACGGATTTAAATATCTGCAAGGCACTGACATTCAAATATCGTGAATGGGACCACCTGCTGGGATATGAAGAGGATATAATGAAACTGGATACTGTCTTCAGATTTTGCACCAGTTGGATTAGCACATCATGATGATGATGATAAAGCCAATTTTAATTCCCGCTGGAATGGAAAATTGGTGCCTGAACTGGGAACAAAATATCTGCACTGCGCGCATTCATTTGTTGAAAAGGGGAAGCAGCAAAAAGGACACAGGTCATTGACTCTTTAATCTTTCCATGAAATAAAATCAATCGAAAAAGGAAGACCTATCTGGACTGGTCTACAGGTTGTTTTGGAAGTCTGAATTGCCACTTCTGGTCTTTTCAAATTCTGCAGCCAACAAAGAATCTGCATTGTTCTTTCGTTTCTTTAAAACGTGCTTCCTCATAACATTTGTCAAAACGTTGTCACATACATGTGAGTGTGTAAGAAACCTTTTCTTGCACTGATAAAATCTTGGCATCTGAGATATGGACATGGAATTTGGCGCCTGATTTTTTTTATTTTTTTTTAAGCAAAAATGCACCGGAAGTGGATAGAAATGATGCGAAACCTGGAAAAAAGTGTAAAAGAAGTTGGGGGAACTATGTAGTGTTTTCCGTTGAATGATTTCTGGACACCCTGTACTTCCAAGAACAACATAATATTCAAAACGCAAACAGATGGTGATCTGCGCCTTGTGGAAAATGAGAAGAGAAAAGGCTTCAGATGTCAACTGAATATTGTCATTTTGTCTTTTTTATTCTGAAAAAAAGCGAATGCATGAGGGGAAGACAACAGGTGCCGGCGCTCTCACGGAACGCCGCACATTCAAATAACATGTATTGCAGGTGGTGAGATCAGCAGAGTCCAAGTGTTCACCGCTTGCCATGCAAACCGACTCCATCTGGCATGCCTCTCGTTGCAGTGATGCCTTGGGTCAACAATGTTGCTTGCCTGACTTTGTCTTTGTCATGGTGAGCGGATCTCACAATGCAAACGATTTGGTGGCAGAGATTGAGCACATGAGTTGAATAAATGAAAAGGAAATCTGGAGAGGTCCTCAATTACGCACACGCCAGAAAGAAACATGCAAGAAGCAACACTCAATGCATGGGCATCACTGAGGAAAGACCTGCGTGAAGACAACAAGAGAGAAATCAAAGTGGATGCCAACCGTTCGGTTCACATAATGGTCAATTCACAAACGTCATTTATTCACATTGGTGTAAAATTGACAATAATGCAATCAATGGCGCCAGAGTCTGGGGCCTGCCTCCTGGAAAAAACCAGAAGAGGGACTGCCCCTCCTAAAACTTAGATGCTGCCACCCCTGTGTACAATCTGGACAGGCCAAATTACAATTGACATGTATTTCATTTAATTTATCGTAAATTTGCCTGGCGCAAATCAGCAAGACAATGAGGGACAAACATGGATGCACTGCCCACATATATGTACGTGAAGTTGGCCCCCCACTGCAGCCCCCCCAACGGGATTTTTACTGTCGTTAGCGCCGCGTTAGCGCCCTTTAGCGCCCAAATTTCAGCGTTAGCGCCCACACAGTTTCGGAGATATTCAGCACTTTCAGTGGGGGGGCCAACTTCACTGTGAAGTTGGCCCCCCCACTTTTTGTTTTTCAAGTTACGGGAGCCAAACTTTGCGAGCGGGTATAGCCTCGCTAGCGCCCTTTAGCGCCCAAATTTCAGCGTTAGCGCCCATACCGTTTCGGAGATATTCAGCACTTTCAGTGGGGGGGCCAACTTCACTGTGAAGTTGGCCCCCCCACTTTTGGTTTTTCAAGTTACGGGACCCAAACTTTGCGAGCGGTTATAGCCTCGTTAGCGCCCTTTAGCGCCCAAATTTCAGCGTTAGCGCCCATACCGTTTCGGAGATATTCAGCACTTTCAGTGGGGGGCCAACTTCACTGTGAAGTTCACCCCCCACTTTTTTTTTCAAGTTACGGGAGCCAAACTTTGCGGACGGTTATAGCCTCGTTAGCGCCTTTACCGCCCAAATTTCAGCGTTAGCGCCCATACCGTTTCGGAGATATTCAGCACTTTCAGTGGGGGGCCAACTTCACTGTGAAGTTGGCCCCCCACTTTTTGTTTTTCAAGTTACGGGAGCCAAACTTTGCGAGCAGTTAGAGCCTCGTTAGCGCCCTTTAGCGCCCAAATTTCAGCGTTAGCGCCCATACCGTTTCGGAGATATTCAGCACTTTCAGTGGGGGGCCAACTTCACTGTGAAGTTGGCCCCCCCACTTTTTGTTTTTCAAGTTACGGGAGCCAAACTTTGCGAGCGGTTATAGCCTCGTTAGCGCCCTTTAGCGCCAAAATTTCGGCGTTAGCGCCTACACCGTTTCGGAGATATTCAGCACTTTCAGTGGGGGGGCCAACTTCACTGTGAAGTTGGCCCCCCCACTTTTTGTTTTTCAAGTTACGGGAGCCAAACTTTGCGAGAGGTTTTAGCCTCGTTAGCGCCCTTTAGCGCCCAAATTTCAGCGTTAGCGCCCATACCGTTTCGGATATATTCAGCACTTTCGGTTGTGGGCCAACTTCACTGTGAAGTTGGCCCCCCACTTTTGTTTTTCAAGTTACGGGAGCCAAACTTTGCGAGCGGTTAAGGCCTTATTAGTGCCCTTTAGCGCCCAAATTTCAGCATTAGCGCCTGCACCGTTTCGGTGATTTTCAGCGTATTTAGTGGGGGCCAACTTCTCTGTCCCTTTGGAGCTATAGGATAGTGACCGAACGGTCACTGGTTCATTCCGAAATATGCCAATGAAAACGAATGTCATATGAATCCCCTCAGATCAACTTCACTGGGGATCGTGGCTCTTCGCCCATACCGTTTTGGAGACATTCAGCACTTTTAGTGCGGGGACCAACTCACTGTGAAGTTGCCCCCCCCCCACTTTTGTTTTTCAAGTTACGGGAGCCAACCTTGGCGAACGGTTATAGCCTCGCTAGCTCCCTTTAGCACCCTAATTTCAGCGTTAGCGCCCATACCGTTTCGGAGATATTCAGCACTTTCAGTGGGGGTGCCAACTTCACTTTGAAGTTGGCCCCCCCACTTTTGGTTTTTCAACCCAAATTTCAGCGTTAGCGCCCATACCGTTTCGGAGATATTCAGCACTTTCAGTGGGGGGCCAACTTCACTGTGAAGTTGGCCCCCCACTTTTTGTTTTTCATATTACGGGAGCCAAACTTTGCGAGCGGTTATAACCTCGTTAGCGCCCAAATTTCAGCGATAACGCCCATACCGTTTCGGAGATATTCAGCACTTTTAGTGGGGGGGCCAACTTCCCTGTGAAGTTGGCCCCCCCACTTTTTGTTTTTCAAGTACGGGAGCCAAACGTTGAGAACGGTTATAGCATCGTTAGCACCTTTTAGCGCCCATACCGCTTCGAAGATAGCACCCCGATAATCACCATGGGAAGGTGCCATTCCCAATCTATGCGTGCAAAATTGAGTAGTTTCAACCTTACACAGATATAACCTTACACAGGTATTTCTTTATCACAGAATGTGTGATTGGCTCCAATAAATGTTTGGAATGGAATACAAAGGCATGGAATGCACCCGGTCACATACAGAATGAACCTATGGGGATGGATGCCTTTGTCTGGTATCCGGTTCATTAACACGGTTATTGGCCAACTTCCATCACCATTCATCTTAATCTTATTCATATCTCACACAGCGCTTGTGCGGGTCAAGGTCAGCCGTGTCTGCTTGAATATGGGCGCCCAGGTAGGCATCGGTGGTGCAGGTGGGAAAAGGGTGTATCTTTGCCGTTTGGGGTTTTCCGTGGCATCCGTTTTGATTTGTCCTGAACAAAAGAGGCTGCTGAGGTTTGTCAGCACCAACTCCATTCGCTTTCATTCGTGTCGCGCTGTTGGAACTGCAAGGTTATTTCCAGGGTGTCTTGCGATCGTTTTTGGACAAATTATTGTGCGTGCAGGGATCACAAGTGACGAGTGCGGGTTACTGGAGTGACTGGACAATATTTCGATTGCGGGTGTTAAATTTCTGGAATGTTGTTACCCGCGACCTACTGATCGTTTGTCCCCCGGCCAAAAGTGAGGTGGTCTGGCGTTGGCTTTGGAAACATCTCCAATTCAAGTATTCTAACCAATGATAAGGCCAGTGTTTCTGAAACTTTTGAAATTCCGGTGCTGTTTCTATGTTATGGGCAGTAAGTACCCGGCGCAGACACAGGTAGCCTATACCAAGCCACGCTTATTCAATTATTAATTATTCAAAATTAAAGCTAGCCAAACCTGACCCAACCTCTCTTCGCACTTTCGAACCAAGCCCAACTTCAAAGCACAACTAGCACAACTTCCCAAACCTACTTTGGCAAAGGGCGGAGAGGTTAGGTCAGGTTTGGTTGGCTTTAATAGCTTTAATTACAAATGAATCGGTGAGAATCAAAAGGTCATATGTCCACATTTTGGCCATTTTGAGTCAAGAGCGGAAAAATGTATGCCACGTATGCATCCGCAGTTTGCAATAAAATGGCTGTTGTCCGACATTCGCAAACCCCTGAAATGGCTGAAATATTCAGTGCGAAATTCAGCTTTGGAATCAAAATGTCGAAAGTTCATGGGCACATCCAGGCACATCACCTTTTCGTAAAATTGGGATTTGTGGACATGTGACCTTTTGATTCTCACTGATTCAAATGGGGATGAGCAAACGTCCGCTTTTGCAAGCTATGCCGTGCAAGAATAATAATAATTGTGTCCCTCCATTTGACACTCGGTGAGCCTCTGTCCGAATCAAAAAATGCAAGATACAAAAATAACTCTTCGATCCCCCACTTTCGTACAGTTCCCCCCCCCCCCAAATCCAAAACGTGTTGTCCCGTATTTTCCCGTTCGTTTTTTCCCGTGACATTTTTTCCCGTGTCTTTTTTCCCAGTATCTTTTTTCTCATAGGTATTTTCCCAGAGGTGTCATGTTTTCCCGTATCTTTATACACCGTAACTTTATTCGGCAGAAACTTTATTTCCCGATACATTTTTTCCCATCGCATTTTTGTGAAACCTCCGTGCAGGGACATGCTTGCAGCAAAATCATGAGATGGTTCAGTGTAATCAACACCGCAAACACGTGTCAAGGTGTGTAAAAGAACAAGTGAGCGAACTCCGGGATTTTCGTGGCACAAAAAGTGCATTGCGGTGTTGCGGCGTATCTAGGCGGAGTGCGTTTCGAAAGACATGCGAGTGAATGGCGGACCGCGGTGCGATGCCCACAGAAAGTAAAGTTTCTCCTGAACAAAGCGGCGGTTTTTGATGCGGCTTGCTGTGATGCAAAGCTGAAAACTCAACGCTTCCACACATGTAGAATGATCCCAAACTTTCGTGGGGTAAAACTCACATAACATTTGAGAAACAAAAGTGCTGAAGTCTCGATGTTTTAAAATTCTGCGTATTTTTAAAGATTGTGCAATTTTTTCCGTTACAACATGGTTACAACCAGCGTAAGAGTTGTAGAGGAAGCCTTCTAGTTTCCAAAAATACCAAAATCGTTGAATTTGAACACCATTTGGCAATTTTATGGCCTGGGAGTCGCGGCCTATTCCCCACTCAAAAACAGGCCGAGGGTGGCCTTGCCTGTAATCCGCCCCTGTACATGTGTGGAAGCGCTCATTTTTCAGCTTTGCACCACAGCAAGCCGCATCAAAAACCGTCGCTTTGTTCAGGAGAAATTTAACTTTCTGTGGGTATCGCACCGCGGTCCGCCATTCACTCGCATGTCTTTCGTAGCGCACTCCGCCTTGATATGCCGCAATCCAGCAGTACACATTTCGGTCTCATTTCTGCTCCCATTTGACTCCATGTTAAATGGAGCGCAGTTCTTTCACTTCTTATTTTTACACGCCTTGCACGTGTTGTGATTTTGTCGGTCAGTTGTGCCTCTCATAATTTTCAACAATCGATATATTTGTGTCCAAAAATCCTAAAATAAAAGGTTCATCCCAAAATTGACAATTATCACTTGCCTGCAAGCATGCACCTACAGTCACCTCGGTAACAGTAGCGAGGTTGAGAGAGAGAGAGAGAGTGAGAGAGAGAGAGAGAGAGAGAGAGTGAGAGAGAGAGACAGAGAGAGAGAGGACGTTACGGACAGATTCCTTCGAGGGGTAAATTTTCGGTGCATGCTAGAGCTTCCGGGAAGCATTATTAGCAGTAAGACTCGATCGGGCCACAAAATACCGATTTGGAGCGGGGACAAAAAGCAAAATACAACTAACATAACCCAATCTAACCTATCCTACAGGGCGCGATTTGTAGGGGGTACGGGGGGTAATACCCCCCAGTTGAAAACTATTTCACCCAAAATTGAGGTATTTTATGCATAAATATGGGTATTTTGCCCAAAAATTTGAGGTTTACCCCCCCAGCTAACTTTCAACAAATCGGTCACTGCATCTAACCTAACCTACTTCGGTGGTAGGTTCCTTTATGGAACTGTTACCGTCACCTGTATGTGTATCTGAACATCCCTCTGCAACCGCTCGCTTGCCCCGCCCCTTTTTCCTCACCCCAGCGCCAACCGGCACATTGAAAAAAGCAACAGGTAAAATGTAGGCTGATGAAATATTTCAAGGCATACACACAAACATTGAAAAACAAATCATGAACAGTGTTGCCTTGGAACACCAAAATCCTTGGAACTTAGCAAGGTGTTCCATTTGAACACATATCAGAAAAAAGACACCAAAGTTGTTCCAATGGAACACTTCTGGTGTACCGCTGGAACAAAATATAAACCTTCGGTTTAGCGTGCATTAACCGCTGATTGTAGGCGCTTTACCAAAACGCATATGGGACTAACATGCGACTTTTAACCCCAAGCAGGATTAGGACACTGGAGGTATTGTGTACGAAATGCCTATATCCGCACGATATGACATTCAGGAGCTTTTGGATGCCATTAGAACCCTCTTGGAAGCAGATACTCAACTTATTTCTATTCCGACAAAGAATAGTCGGTTTTGGATAGATGTCTCCAATCGACTGGATGGAAGAGTTACCCCAAACGGAGCGTACACGGCTGTAATCAAAAACAGAAACGGAATTCGGGCTGCATTGGGCCTTGATGAAGGAATACAGTTTCCTGAGGAAAGGTCTCCGCATGAAGCTCTTCATTTCAATTATTGTTCCGATTCATCTGAAAGCGATAGTTCGGTAAACCCAGTCGGAGCTGTTTTAGGAATTCCTATTTCTTCGACGGAATGGGATTCTATGAAGCCAGAAATCGTGCACTATCAGATGAACGAAGACGCGAAGAGAGCACGTCAAAGGTCGTATGAAGTTCTTAAACCTGGTGTTTGGTCCAACTTGATGAACCATAAAATCTGGCAGCTTTTAAGAAAACCTTGTGCTTTCATATTCAAACGGGCCAAAGTCAATCCAACTTCCGAACCTTACATAAACATTCTGTTCCGATGCAAATCCTGCAATTGCTACGGGGACATCATTTTACCAAGCAAGCCAACGCCGGAAGAAGAAGCTGGTGAACTTCTCTTTCACTGCACATTCAAGATGAAACCAGAGTGCAGATTTAATGTTTCAAAACGAAGGCTTGCTGGAGACGCGAGAAAAGAAGTTTCCAAACAGTTGGAGAACACTTCATGCACTGCATTTCGTGCCAAGGAAGCAGCAGCGTTGATGAGATTCGGAGATCCGGAACCAAGCCATCTTTTTGCCAGCGCAACACTCAGAAAATTGAAATCCGAAACAAAAATTGGGAGTCGCCTTCATGAAGACCCATTCGAAGCTTTGGAAATTGCAAAATCCATGGCAGCTTACTCCGACTCCATCCATGACGTTGGCTTCAATCGGTTTTTTGCCCATTACTGGACAAACTGGCAGAAGATCCTGTACAAAGAATTTTGCAGGAAGGAACCTCACACAATCATGTCAATTGACTCCACTGGCAGCGTTGTCAGAAGAATAGACCGAGGCAAGGTACAGTCAGGAGATATTTATCTGTATCAGGGTGTCCTGCAAAGTGTTGAAGGCTCTTTCCCTGTCATGCAAATGCTGTCCGAGCGACATTCTATCAATGCCATCTCATTCTGGTTGACAGAATGGCTGCAATCCGGTGTAAAGCCTCCTAGTGTTCTCGTAACGGACTTCTCTCTAGCTCTTATTGGTGCTGGAATTAAAAGTTTCACCCACTTCCAGAACCTCTCCGAATACCTTCAATGGTGTTTCAAATACCAGACTGCCCAAAAGCCGTCAACATACATCCGGATTGACGTCGCACACTTTGTCAAGATTGTTTGCACCTGGAAATGCTGGCAGCGAAGAGATCCCAGGGTGAAGCAGTTTTTCGTCCGATGCATCTGCCTCATTATCAGATGCCAGACATTCGAACAAGCCAGGAAAGTTATTTTGGCTATTTTGATTGTTGCCACCAGCGAAACTGAAGGCCACAATTCCACAAGTTCCCCAGTACCTTCGGAGACAGCAAAAATCTGGTTGAAGAATGCTATCAGCAGTGAATCATTGGAGTTCGTCGACAAAGCCGTCTTTGCAGAAAACGAAGAGGTCGTGATGTCATCTGGAACCGAGGAAATATTGGATCTTGGCGATGACGACAGTGACGATTTTCACAACGTATGGTTTTCGGAGGCAAGAAGAGAAGCAGCTCGCCTGTCACAATCATCCGGATGTAAAGGTGATCGTGATAATTTGCATTTTCTGCCCGAGATAGTAACTGCGTTGAAGAGGCTTACCCGCACATTGCCGTTGTGGTCAAACGTCATGACTGCTATCTTTGGCTACGGTTCAGAGATCGCCACGAGTGCAAATGTCGAATCGTATTTTCGGCAAGTAAAAGGAAGGATTTTCACAAAGGAAGAGCTCCCTTTACGTTTCGATGAATTTCTTTTGAAGCACATAACTAACATCAATGGGGTGATGAAGATAGCAGCAGCATCAAAGATACCAACTATTGATTGCGTCGACATCACAAAGAGTTCCAGGTCACTGCAAAGCGTACCCGTCAACGCACATACCGATCATGGTGACCTCGAAGTTTGTCATGTGGTGGCAGATTCAATGGCCCTGGAAAATTTCCAAGAGGCAGATCACGGAAGCAACGATAGCTCAGTTGCCCAGCCAGCCATGGACATGGAGCCTCCTCTAGTCAGTCCTTTCTCTGCTTTCCAGCAGCCTGATAGAGACACGGAACATCTCCAAGTCGATTCTTTTCCAAATGTCCAGGATGTGGAGCTCACCCAAGTCAATGCCTGCTCTGACAAGTGTCCAGTCCTTTTGAATGCGCAAGACGCATGCAATTTCGGATCACACCAATGCCTGTACTGCAAGCGGAAGGTTCACGCCCTTGACGCATGTTCCAAACCGATAGGCGAGGAGGGCTATGGGCAAAATCGGGTCTGCTTCTGCTGCTTCGAGAGCAAAAACCCCCAGCGTTCGCAGCATGAAGACGCAGAAGAAAGATGGGTGAAGCGACGGGCCATCACGAGAAATAAAAGGCGTTCCTTTGGGTACGTGTACCCAAAACGAGAATGGAAAACGATGGATTTGTCGTCCAGGATTGATAAGCGTACAATAGCAGCTCTTAGGAACGGCGGGACCTTAAATTTGATAAGCATGGGAGGATCTCGCTTCTTCAGCCC
>JASGXE010005809.1:0-38837 GCA_030068105.1 Sinentomon sp. SZTP_YWyxl | reverse complement strand
TGGGCGCGGCCGGGGCGAGACTGCGTCGGGCCGCTAGAGGTCACAGAGGTGGTGGGTTCGACTCAAGACTCAAGTAAGGTTTGCGGCTTCTTTTCGAATTATTGGCCATACTTCTGGAATGAAACAAAACAAAACTGGCCACACCTTTTATCTTCAACCGCAAACTTGCATCAGTTTGAACTGTTGCCTCTTCCACTCTGGACTCTGGATGACATCTGACCAGGGACGCCGATCATGGGGGATTTGGGGGATGCACCCCCCAAAAATTGAAAGGGCTTATTTTCTGGGGGGATTGTTGCCCTTGCATCATCCCCTGTAAAAATACCGGGGGAACAGAACTGGTCCTACTGCTATTTGGTCCTACCGTAACCTGGTCCGACCGTAATCTGGTCCTACCGTAATCTGGTCCTACTTTTTCTTTGCGCCTCGAAAAAATTCGATCCAAATTTCATTCGATCCAAGTAACAGTAGGACCAAGTTACGGTTGGACCAGGTTACGGTAGGACCAGATTACGGTAGGTCCAGGTTACGGTAGGACCAGGTTACGGTAGGACCAGATTACGGTTGGACCAAATTACGGTAGGACCAGATTACGGTAGGACCAGATTACGGTCGGACCAGATTACGGTCGGACCAGATTACGGTCGGTCCAGATTGCGGTAGGACCAGGTTACGGTCGGACCAGATTACGATAGGACCAGATTACGGCAGGTCCAGATTACGGTAGGACCTGGTTACGGTAGGACCAAGTTACGGTAGGACCAGATTACGGTAGGACCTGGTTACGGTAGGTCCAAATTACGGTAGGACTTGGTTACGGTAGGACGAGGTTACGGTAGGACCAAATTACAGTAGGACTAGATTACGGTAGGACCAGATTACGGTGGGACCTGGTTATGGTAGGACCAGGTTGCGGTTGGACCCGGTTACGGTAGGACCTGGTTACGGAAGGACCAAAAGCCAAACCGTATTTTTCCCCGAATTTCTGGATGTTTGCGCTGAGGTAGTTGTGTTGTTTTTGTTCTAAACGAGATTGCACTCCTGTTTCCGTAAAGATAGAGACAAAAATGGACGCAAATAACCGCCCGTTGAATTTTTCACGACTTTGATGGGGAGTAGCCGGAGGGGGCATGCCAGATTGGGTTAAGTTAGAGGTTAGGTTTGGTTAGGTTAGGTTAGATTAGGTTAGGTTAGGTTTGATTTCTGTCTTTCGTGATTCATCATTAATTTGCAGCGGGGTACTTTTGATGACCAGTATCAAAACAACACAACTGCCACTGCGAAACTGTGCCTGCATTTCGGACCAGATCTCAGTAGGACTTAGTTACGGTAGGACCAGATCACGGTAGGACCAAATTACTGTAGGACCAGATTGCGGTAGGACCTAGTTACGGTAGGACCAGGTTACGGTAGGACCAGATTACGGTAGGTCCAGATTACGGTAGGTCCAGGTTACGGTAGATCCAGGTTACGGTAGGACCAGATTACGGTAGGACCAGATTACGGTAGGACCAGATCACGGTAGGTCCAGATTACAGTTGGTCCAAATTACGGTAGGACCTGGTTACAGTAGGTCCAGGTTACGGTAGAACCAGGTTACGGTGGGACCAGATCACGGTAGGTCCAAATTACGGTAGGACTTGGTTACGGTAGGACCAGGTTACGGTAGGACCAGATTACGGTAGGACCAGATCACGGTAGGTTCAGATTACGGTAGGACTTGGTTACGGTAGGACCAGATTACGGTAGGATCAGGTTACTGTAGGACCAGATTACGGTTGGACCAGATTACGGTAGGACCAGATTACGGTTGGACCAGATTACGGTAGGACTTGGTTACGGTAGGACTTGGTTACGGTAGGACCAGGTTACGGTAGGACTAAAAATGAGTAGGACCAGGTTACGGTAGGACCAGGTAGCAGTAGGACCACTTCCTACGACCCTTCGCGCCAGTTGGAATTTGCAATGAAAAATCGCTCTATTGAATTTTATGCGATTTGATTGTTTGAGGTCAATTCAGTATCAGTAAGTCAATTCAATCGGGGCGTGCAGGCTGCAGACATGCCGCAGGGCTTAAATTGAATGGGCTCCCTCGGGCTCTCAGAGCCGGCCGCCCCTGGGGGCGCCGGCTCCCGGAGCCGATTGCCCTTTTTCTTTTGAGAGGTGGCAGCCCTTGCGCCTTTGTGCATTTCGCCACCTTTCGGGAATTTGAATACTGTAAGAGACCAGAAGAGGAAAGGGAAGAATAGAATGAAGGAATGTATTCTTTAATTTTTCGGTGGAGACTCCATATCAATTTGAAATACGGCATAAAATGTCCGACAACCGAAGGGTCCAAAAGCCCTTTTCAAATTTCTCTTGCCCTTTTCAAATGTTGGGAGCCGGCCTTTTTTATTTTACAATTTAAGCACTGCAGACATGGTGCTTGCGACAAAAGCTTTGCCAGCTTTTTCAAATAGTGCGCATTCTGAGCACCTCTTGAGGTTCCCATTTTTCAAAAAAATTTCCCCCCTTCGGGAAGGGGGACACCCCCTCCCCGAACCCTACCCACGGCGTTGCGCTTCGCGAAACACGCTTCGTCGGGAACGACATTGCCCATTTCTTTGCACATTGTTCCGCTGTTGCCCCCATGTCATGAAAATTCGATACCATTAATTTTAGTCTCATCCCCCCGAATCCCAGAAAGCTGTCGGCGCCACTGCATATGCCCAATCAATCATGCAAGGATGACATGTGCTTTTTAATTTTATTTTCTTTTTATTATTGTATGAAAAATAAACATTCAATCAAATTGTTTGCCTGTTGGCAATCTGTCTGCATCGGCTGACTTTGCCACCTTATTTGGAAACCGACGAACTGTCCTTTTGAGCAATGTCCATTTTTCATAAGGTCTTGAGGTGGTGCCTGGTGCACTGATCTGTTGCTCATTTGCGTCGGTCCATTGGCGTTGGATTTTACTTTGTGACTCCGGACTTTTGTCCATCGAACTCATCGGCGGGGGGACTCCGTCCCCAGTTCAAAAAAAATTCTTCGGAAATGATTATTGGAAAAAACTTTTGAAATTGCTGTTCGTTGATACCGGACAGAAAGCAGCATCAGGTTGGCTGACTTGACACCAACGAAGTGGGTTACCACAGGCAGAGCTTAAAAATAAGTATCTAACCCGATAAAGGCGGGGGTTTAGACAAACGCAATTGCCAAACTGTGAGCAAACTTTCGAATCTGAGAGGATCCACTTGTGACAGTTTTTGTCAGTTGCGGAATTTTAACCCATCGACCAGTCAGTCCGCGCCAACCCACTGCGCATCATGTTGTTTTTTTTTATCAACAATTTGCAATCAAATTTTGGACACTTTGGTAAATATTGAACCGCTTTTTCCCACATCGCTAACTCCCAGACCGTTCTACCGATTGACATGAAACAAACAGTAAACACCCTTCTGCAGCTTATGTCTTTTTGGATTTGCAGAAAATCATTGAAATTGTAAAAGCCCAAAAATATCTGAAAATGACCCAGAAATAACGTCCCCAAACATATAGAAAACGCGCTGACACAGGAATACCACTCTTCGCATACTCTCCATTGAAGATCTTTCCACGCTTGTGCCGCAAACAGCCGGATGAGGACCGGGCGCAAGGGACGGAGGGTGTTACCCTTCGGTATTTCGCACGTTTTTGAATATTTTACCAGACCTCTAAAGTTGGGGTTTATACCACCCCCACCGGTTAACTTTCATTGCCTTTCTTGACCACCGGTTAACTCTCGCTCCATTCGGATGCTAAGATATTACCGGCTGCTGGATGTTACCGGATGCTGGATACCGGATGCCGGATGTTACCGGATGCTGGATATTACCGGTTAACTTTCATCAACTTTCATTACCACCGGTTGACTCTCGCTCCATCCGGTTGCTGAGAAATGACGGGAATGCGAAAAAGAGTCAAACGGAATACGGATGCGAATATAGTCAAATCGTCAAAAAATGCAGTCAAATTCCGGAGCTTCTCATTTTTCGTCACAAATCGGAATTGCGCGAACACGGAAAAGCCCCAACACGAAAAATCGCAATCACAGAAAAAGCCCCAACACGGAAAAGCGCCAACGCGGAATTGCCCCAAATCGGAAAAGCCCCAAAACAGAAATGCGGGGCGACGAACTAAAAGGTTGGGTTGGGTTTGAATGGGTTAGGTTTGGTTTGGTTAGATAAGATTTGATTGCGGAAGTTTGGTTTGCAGGTTTTGGGGCTTTGGTTTGATTCGCACTGCAGCCTCAGTTCGAAAATTCCGCGATTTCCGCGTTTCAGAACCCAGAAATGCGCCAACACGGAAACGCGTGCTTTGTATTGTTTCGAGCGACAGCGTGTGGCAATGCTGTGGAATCAAATTAGAGAAACAGATCCATTTGTCTTTTTCTTTGTGGCTGTTGTCATGGTTTTTGGGCCTCGTTTCGAAACTTCTCGTACACGCTGTGACTGAGGATGATGCAGGGGGACCCCCGTTGGACCACTTCAGACTTGTTTGAAACCCAAGATACTTTACGGAACCAAATTCGTCACGAAAAACAGTTTCCATTTTTTTTATCATCCTGTACAAATGCAAGTCCGGCTCGAAATGCTGGAATTTTGGGATTTCCAACCAGAAAAAAGTAAAAAGCATCTCCATTTCGTTGGGTTTTCCACACATCTTTCCACCATGATGTGACATTGTTTTCAAGACGATCCACAGAACTTCGATGAACGACCAAAAATTGTGCAACTACCAGTGGCGCCGACAGCTCTCTGGGATTGGGGGGGATGAGACTAAAAAGGCATCAATTTTTCGGGACATGGGGGCAACACCGGGGAAAGGCAATGTTGTTCCCGTCGAAGCGTTGCGCGAAGCGCAACGCCGGGGGTGGGGTTCGGGGAGGGGGTGCCCCCCTCCCCGAAGGGGGAAAATTTTTGAAAAAATGGAACCTCAAGAGGTGCTCAGAATGCACACTTTTTGAAAAAAAAACTGGCATATTCAATTGCGCGTTTCTTTATTGCAAATTCCAACTTCCAACTGGTGCGAACATCACATAAAATTTGGAGAAATAGGTATACCGATTGACAAAAGTCGGCCAATTGAAGGCATCGTGGGGACAATTGGGTATTCAGCAAATGGTATTTTGACGGGGGATGAGGCAAGGGCAACATCCCCCCCAGAAATTAACCCTTTCCATTATAGGGGGGGATGCATCCCCCCCATGATCGGCGCCCCTGGCAACTACTGTTTCTCAACTCAATGCGTTGTCGAGGAAAAACATCGCATTTTTCATGCACTGGAAATACGAGTTTTGTGTGGTCAACCTCCATCTGTGCGGATTTAATTTTTGCTTGACTGGACGTTGATGTTCCATCACCACGGCGGCCTGCGATGGCACGAGATGATGGCACCGAAAGATCTCGATTTTGACCTGCCACAGCAAATAAATATTTGACCACTCTTGGTCCGTTTTCGCTGGATTCATTCCATGATGCTTGAATTTCTTCAATGATTCAAAATGCATGAAATTGTTCGAGTCACTGATTGCATTCTGGTCCTCACCGCATCCTCCCGTTGCATGTGGTAAGTTGCTTCATGCTTTTTTCAACTTGTCGCTGCCATGAACAATCGTTGATGACAATTATTGTGTATTGGGTGCCGGTAAAATCAGCAGAACGGCAATTTTGGGCTGGCAGTCAATTACACATTTTATTCCGCAACGAAAAATTCGCACAAAAATGTCTCCTTTACAACTGGAAAAAAAAACGTATGCAATTTTTTTCAACGTGATAAAATTGCACGAAGACAACCCACCGAGGGGCGGAGGAGAATGAAAATTTAAGTGAGCAAATTCCGGAGGAGACAAAGTCTCATTACCATCAAATCATCCTTACGAACGAATGAAGCAAAATGCTGAAATACCCAGATGTCAACAAGCAATTGTTTTTTCGGAAGTTTCAGAGGCAAAATACTTTGTTCGTTTGACTGTCACAATAATTGCATTTATTTTTTTTTCTTGCGTCCGAAATTTTCTCGATAATGCATGGGCTGGATTTTTGATTCCCGCCTTTTCTGGACGGATTCATGTGCTTGTGAATTTATTTTGTTTGTTGTTTCACGCAGCAGACAACTTTGCCACAACTGCGCTTTGGAGGCCAGCAGGCTGAAAAGCACATTTTGGCGTACGTCATCGCATTCACCGTTTCTTCGATTTAAACTAATTTAACCCTCACCTAACCTGACCTAACCTGTTCCTAACTCATTCCTAACCTATCCTATCCTTTCCTGACCTAACCTAACCCATTCTAACCCATCCTAACGTATTTTGTGCCAATTCGAGGAAAATTGAAAAAACCAAAAAGTGGGACGGCACCGCCCACGAATTTAGGCTGTCCAGCCGCTTCTCTTTGCGCAGCTCGTGTGAATTTTGTGCGCATTTCAGGCAGTCCTTGTCAAAATCCAAAATGTTTACCGGATTGTTATTCCAAAATGAGTTTTCCAAAGTGGTTTGAACTTGGACTTCAAACTTTCAATCGGGACCGTGCCATTTATTTCCTCGGCACTCTAGAAATCGATTTTATTGATGTTTTGTTTCCCCTCTTCAATCCTCACCACCAACTGATGCTTCATTATAGTCATGGTCACCCCTGAAGATCTTTTCACATTGTCGTTTGCTGAAGCTGCTGTGCAATTTTATTTTTCAACTGTCAACATGGGTACCATTATTGCTTTCAGACGGAGGGATGAGTGCACAATGCTGAAGTGGTTTCTTTTTCAAAAAACCACCGCAGGTGTATGCAGTTGAAAGTTGCATCCTCTCCTTTCTTGAATGTTTTTTGCGCTTGTCAAAAATTGCTGTTGCATTTCAATCAACTTTTCGTTTGTTGCAAAAATGGTTACGTACCAATGTCATTATATTTTACTTGAATTGCAAATAATTAAAAAGTAAAAAATCATGTTTTGAAAGAAAAAAATGGCCTGTAATTATACTTGAGGCCAAAAGTTTAAAAAAAAATGTAAAAAAACATAAAAAATGCACAGGGTCTGAGCACTGAGCAGGCTCCCAGCGGGGTTCCAAGGGGCCCAGGATGTACAGGTGGGAAAATATTAATGTATCCTATCCACAAACGGAAGCAAATGAGCCAGCAACACTAACAATCAAATGGGACAGTGATGCAACTTGGCAATAACTACACTTTGCAATGGAAATAAAAGTTTCGCATTTTTAGCCTCAGTTGTAATGTGGATTTTTATTTCTTCTTGGATAACGGAGGCAACAGTAAATGGAAAACCAATGTGTGTGGATACATTAATAGTTTTCCTCCTGTGCAGGAGTTCACGTAGATTGGAATTCATTTTGTTCATAAAATGACATGTGTCCGATTTACTTTGGATGTTTCACCAGACGAATCATCCCAGGTGGAACATTTCTTTGAGGCCAAGAAATCCAGGTGGCATACATATCAAATAAGCTGTTTCAAGCTTTAACCAACTGTTTCTGGCCGAGTCGTAATAGGTACGGCGAGGTCATGCTCGCCAGCCTTTCTTTGGCTTCAATTATGCTGACTTTTATGAAGACTGAAGATCTCTTATCAAATTTCATCCGTTGAGTCAATTTCTTCAATCTACCACCACACACCTCATTCCACTTGAAGATATAAACTGAGAATGCTTCTCATTTTCCCATTCAAACATTCAGCGAAACTTTGATTTCTATGCCGAGTCTGCAGTTTTCGACGGAGAAATGCAGTTTTTATTCATTGTTGAAGGAAATCTGATTTCACTCCAAGCAAACTTGAGAGCATTGTTAGCTCATATCTTCAAGTGGACCGAGCTGTAGCAGTGTTTATATTGCCTATAATTTGTTCTTTTGCTTATCACCTGATCCATCCATCCAAAATACCACTCTTTCTTAACACTGGCAACACTGCCCATTTGCACTGCTCTTCCTTTCAGCGTGGCCTTCTTCAGATCAAGCTCGAGGAATCTCAGTGAACAATTTAGAGATCTACTTGATCTGTGGTTTAGCAACTGAGATCCTGCAAACAACATCACCAATCAGACACAAAGTAGAACTCCTACATTTTGTAGTTTTTTTTTGCAAAATGACAATTTCATGCAATGTGCAAGTGTCTGCAAAGATGGGAGTCTCATTGGGCAGATCCGCTACAATTCAGAAGAAGATGGCATCAGTGTCGCATGCACTTATGACATGATGCGGAACTCGGGTTAAGTTAGAGAGGTCGCGGCATAATATGCGATCTCAATGGAAGATTCTGCTATTTGATGGTGGCACAAAAATTTGGCACATCATTTTTCATAACGATGACTTGGCATTGTGCGACACTGGCAGACAGCAGCGACCACATCCAAAAAAGTTCATTTTCACAAAACAAAAAAATGGTACGAAGGGATGCAGTTGGAGAAAAAACTGAACGTATTCTTTGCACTCCTGACAGCGGAGACTTCTCCGATTCCATCTTGCATTCCACATTCACAAAAACCTGATCGAACACAATCACCTTTTGGTTCTGTAATCTGGGCACAAAGATCAATTGTTTGTACCGCAAGCAAAAATCGAGGTCTAGAAGTTTGAAAGCAATCAAAAGAAAAGAGCCAACGGCCATGATTTTCTTCTGCACCATTCCAAGAAAGTAGGTGTGTGCTTTTCAAGGTTCCAACTGATCGATTCCGATTCAGGACGACATGCTGCACACCTGGCGTCCAAGTGGCGAGGTTCATCCACCTTTTTTAATTTTCTCAATATCGATTGGAAGCCACCACCAAGGTTGAAGAAACTGTTCTCTGCGTTTGAGGTTCTTTTGCACTCTTGTTTTGTGCCCAACCTGGAGTTGGTGCTCTTTATTTTGCACCAGGGCGATCAGTTTTTCATTGGTTTGGATTTGAGCATGTGTGATCATGTTGGAGCCCCCTGGAAAAAATTGTCATGAACCCACTTTTGAAGCTTCAAGTCAGTGGCGCCGACAGCTTTTTAGGATTGGGGGGATGAAACTAAAAAGGGCATCAATTTTTGGGACATGGGGGCAAGACTGGAGCAATGTGCCAGGAAAAGGGCAATTTCGTACCCGAGGAAGCGTTGCGCGAAGCGCAACGCCGGGGAGGGGTTCGGGGAGGGGGTGTCCCCCTCCCGGAAGGGGGATATATTTTTGAAAATAGGAACCTCGAGAGGTGCTCAGAATTCGCAATTTTCGAAAAAACTGGCCCAGCTTTTGTCGCAAGCACCATCTGCATGCATTGATTGAATAGACATAGGACTACTCGTATATATCCACGATTTTAAACAATCATATTGCATAAAATTGAAGAGCGCGTTTCTTCATTGCAAATGCCGACTTCCAAGTTCCGACTGGTACCAATGAATTCAACACAAAAATTGGCGAAATACCGATTGACAAAATTGGCCAATTGGGGGCATCGTGGGGATAATTATAGGCATTCAACAAAGGGTTTTTTCCCGGGGATGAGGCAAGGGCAACAACCCCCCAGAAAATAGCTCTTTCCATTATTGGGGGGATGCATCCCCCAACCCCCCCCCCCATGATCGGCGCCCCTGCTTCAAGTGAGCAGGCAAATCAAGATAAAATGCCAAATTGTGCAGTCGTAACATGCACAAGCAACACCCTGAACTGGGGTGGCCGTGATGTGACGGCATTTCACAGCTTTCCTCGTGAACCCATCCAACGCAAGAATTTGTTCACAATGCTTTTTGCCCTAAGACCAAGGTGTGTAAAATAAGAAGTGAAAGAACTGCGCTTCATTTAACATGGAGTCAAATGGGAGCAGAAATGAGACCGAAATGTGTACTGCTGGATTGCGGCGTATCAAGGCGGAGTGCGCTACGAAAGACATGCGAGTGAATGGCGGACCGCGGTGCGATGCCCACAGAAAGTAAATTTCTCCTGAACAAAGTGACGGTTTTTGATGCGGCTTGCTGTGGTGCAAAGCTGAAAAATGAGCGCTTCCACACATGTATAATGATCCCAACCTTTCGTCGGGTAAAACTCTAAACCATTTGAGTAACAAAAGTGCTCAAATTTCGGTGTTATAAAATTCCGGGTTCCTGCCAGGCATTTTCAAAGATTGTGCAAATTTTTCCGTTACAACATGGTTACGGTCAGCGGAAGAGTTGTAGAGGAAGCCTTCTAGTTTCCAAAAATACCAAAATCGTTGAATTTGAACACCATTTGGCAATTTTGTGGCCTGGGAGTCGCGGCCTTTCCCCGCTAAAAAACGAATTTTGCATCGTTTCGTTTTTGAGCGGGGAAGAGGCCGCGGTTCCCAGGCCATAAAATTGCCAAATGGTGTTCAAATTCAACGATTTTGGTATTTTTGGAAACTAGAAGACTTCCTCTACAACTCTTCCGCTGACCGTAACCATGTTGTAACGGAAAAATTTGCACAATCTTTGAAAATGCCTGGCAGGAACCCGGAATTTTATAACACCGAAATTTGAGCACTTTTGTTACTCAAATGGTTTAGAGTTTTACCCGACGAAAGGTTCACTCATTATACATATGGGAAGGCTTTTTTCAGCTTTGCACCACAGCAAGCCGCATCAAAAACCGTCGCTTTGTTAGGAGAAATTTACTTTCTGTGGGCATCGCACCGCGGTCCGCCATTCACTCGCATGTCTTTCGTAGCGCACTCCGCCTAGATACGCCGCAACACCGCAATGCACTTTTTGTGCCACGAAAATCCCGGAGTTCGCTCACTTGTTCTTTTACACACCTTGCTAAGACTATGGAGAGATTTTCGAAATAAACTCGGGTTTACCCTGATATATACAACTTAAACCCCATGCTGTACCATGATGGATATTCCCGGACGACGTAACCCAAAAAACAGCAATTCTGCTGCCACCCAGAATAAAGTGTGGCGGAATCACATCTCAAAGAACATGAGTCAATTGGTATGGAGGGCCAGCTAAATGTGGGTTGAAAGTATTCAAACGAAGATGGCCTTGTGCCGAGCTACATCAAAAATTTTTGGGCCTCCGAGGAAGAGAAAACGACGAATGACATGATGCTCCAAAGGACAGAGTTCCCTTCAGAATTGAGAAAACCCTTCCTTTACCAAGGTGTCATGGTGCAGTCGTTAACCAAGGGTCGTCTGCTGGACCACGAACATTCCAGGATGTGATCCGGAAGACCATTACACGTCTTAACCTTTGCACAACAAAAAACAAACCTTTCCTGGCATTCATTAGGCCAGATTGTTAAACGGAGTTCACCTTTTTAACCCTTTATTTACTAAGGTGTGGTCCAGTGGACCACAAAATGGACTTTGTAGGCCATAACTTGGTATTTCAGGTGCCAAAACTGGTGATGTAGGGGAAGCCAGCTCGGATGATATGCATAGGAGTTGCAGACAAGGTGGTCCTGTGGACCACACCTTGGTACGTTTTGAAAATGGATGGTTCAACTGTTTACCAAGGTGTGGTCCACTAGACCACTTGTCTGTAACTAATGTGCACATCCTTAAACCTGACTGCCCACTGCATCTCCAGCTTCCTAGATCCATGTGTGAGGAATATGGTCTGGAATGTCATTTTGTGGTCCATTGGATCGCACCTTGGTAAACGAAGGGTTTACGAAAGAAATTAACATTTTTCGAGTTGGCCACATCGAGTTTCCAATTTCATTGCTTTCTTCATGATTTGTAAATTGTTGGAAATTAAAATAATTTGCCCGGACACAGTCCTGCAAAAATCAGCAATTAAAGCAGGTGAACACTCTCGTTGTATCGAAAAATTTACCACAAGTTCCTGAAATTCTGAAGTGCAAGGAGTTTTGCTCGTCCCATGTCGCAGGATTTGTTTGGAACACTGGTCACAAGTGTTCCAGACAAATGATCCAGACTGTGATGACAGACACCTATCGTCAGAGACGAATCTGTCTCTGAAGAATGATGACTGGGCTCTGTCTGATGTCACGGAAAAATAACAATAATATCTCCAAAGTCATACCGCCACGCATGTGGAACAATCTTATACATTGACAATCCTTACAAAACGTTTTCGAACATATGGAGCTCGATTTTAACTCTGGCCATTCAGAATACATGTCGTCGTGCGCTGCAAAAGATCATAACACTCGTGTAAGGTGTGAAGTTGCATCAAGCCCTGTTGAAATTGGATGGACCTTCAAAATTTCCGTGTTCGAACTTCAAAGACATTTGGCAGACTCTGTATACTTTTGTGTGCTTGCTGCAAAGCACCTACGGTTCTGCAATCCTGTTTTGTCCTGATTCGCTTGTCTTGTCGCCACTCCTGGTCCGCTTGGGAATGCCCAAACGATTCTTCACAATTTTCCCCGGATTTTGGCAATTTTTACAATTCCAAAACTTTTGATATGTCTGCCTGATTGTGGGAACGGGAACCACGACTTTTTTGCTGTTATTCAGAATTGAAGTTATTCGGGAAAAGCATACATTTCCACGAGTATTTTCCATGCATATCCCAGCCCTGATGACTGATCGCATGTGCGAAAGAATTTTCTTTGGCTCCGAATTAATGGAGTGCAAATTTGCTGACATTTTTTTAACACAATTATGTTTCTTGGAAGAAACTCTTTGCTTGTCTTACTTTTTTGCTGACATATTTTGCTTTTTTTTGTACAAAAATCATCATGATAGCTCATTCTATTCCATTCTTGTAGATTTTTTTAGCACGAACGAAGAAGCAAAAACAGTGCAGATAAGGTATGATACTGCACTTATCATGGATGTGTTGCATAAAAATGTGAATGACCAAAAAGCATGACCATGACGTGAAAGAGCATGTTTCAGACCATAAGAGTGCATTTTTCAAAAAACACATGCTTGGAAAATGATTACTCGAAAAAGAGTAATCATCTTATACCTTTAAACTTGCTCTCGAGACAGCAACAAGATAAGATAAGTGGGATTTTTATAGTTAAAGTAAGAGGGATAATCGCAACATAATCATATTGTTATCCTCACCATTCAAGAAGCCTGCTCACCAGTCTCAGCCCATCCATTCTGCAGAAATGTTTATGAATTTGGATTTTAAAGCTTTGTATATCAGCAGTTTTGGGTTAGTCGTTTATAAGGGGGGGGGGGGCACAATTGCACGGCAACAGGGAAGCATTTTCAGAAAAAGCAGGACTCTTAGCCGTGCAATTGTGTCCCCCCTTTGGCTCCTGCAGATGGTACAGGGTGTGCTATTTCTATGTCGTGCAATTGTGTACTCCTCAAACGGTTTCTTTTGCATTTTCGTTGCTATACTGCCTGCATTATTTTTTCTTATTCTGTATCTGAAATTGCGGGCTGAGCAAATAATGGGGTTTAGTCGCTTTAAAGTCGCGCAGGGAGATCAGGTCAGATTGGATTGGATTGAGGTTGTTTTTAGTAAAGGTTCATTTGGTTGTTTTAAGTAAAGGTAGACTCATGGTGCCCACGCAAATAGAACGACAAAATTCCCTGGGTTTTTCCAGGTGTCAATTCAGAAAATTCCAGGTGTACCAATTCAGTCGTCTAAAAATGAGAAATATATTGAAAACAGAGAGGACTAGCCTCATTCGAATAGTTGTACCCTTATAATTAGATATTCTTCTATACATCAGTAATTTGATCATTAAGTTCCAACAATTTTGCCTTCATTTCAGTTTCCAGTTGTTTCTTTCGCTTCTCAAGAGTCAAAACTTCGCATTGGGCAGCTCTTTTTGCAGCAATTGTGGATGAATGACGTTTCTCATCTTTTCTCCGCTCCTCCAGCGTACTTTGATATCTCGATCTGGCACCATGACAACTTCTTATTAATGCGCTGTCAATGTTAACTGCCAATACACCTCCAGCAAGAGAAATGGCACTGTGAACAACACGCTGGGCAACAAGAGATTCATGGTGAAGGTTTTCCACAACAAGTTCATTGTTCACTGAGAACCCCATCTCTCGACAGGAACATTGCCATGTGATATTGGCAACACCAACTGCACCAGTTTGAAGAGATCGTGAAATTGTTCCTCATCTTTAAAGATGCTGGTAAACATGGCATTAAGCTGTCCTTCCTTCCATGTTACGTCCATTACTTTCGTGCGAACAAGATCTCCTAGTCGTTTGCCCTCGTCGGAAAGAAACTGAGACTCTGCTGTTTGTGTTTGATCGATCCCAGGTGACGAACAAGATCCCTGCGTGCCATGTTGCTCAGTGAAATTTGTTTCTTGCACCAAACACAAAAAGTCATCTTCGGATTGCCTTTCACAGGTCGTACCCAATAAGCGAAGCCAGGATTAAGATATCTATTTTCCCAGTCTGGATTATAGCAACTCAAGAAATTGCTTGAGCTTTGTTTAGACATTTTGAGATCTGTGTTATATACTAAGTGAAATGAGAAAACTTGGCAAATCTACTGAGAAAAAATAGAATAATAAGGCAATAAAAAATCTTACGATTGTCTTGCTTTTCAATTGCTATGCAAAATTATTGTGCGCTTCATATCCGACGCAGGATTCCCTGAGTTTTTCCATTTCTAACCAAATTCCCTGGGTTTTTCCAGGTTTTCCAGGTCATTTCTAATTCCCTGGGGTTTTCCAGGTCCGTGGGCACCATGAGACTGCACAGAGAACACTAACCTGACCTGCTCTAACCTAACCTAACCGAACCAACCTTTAACTTAACCTATCCAAAGCGCCCAATTAACCTATCCCAACCGACTACCCACCCTCCAGAGAAATAATGCACACCCTGTGCCGTATGCTAGTGCCAAATGGGGGACACTATTGCACGGCTTAGGGTACTGCTGTTTTCTGAAAATGTTTCCCCGTTGTCATGCAATTGTGTCCCCCCGTATAAATGACTAAACCCGCAGTTTTTATAGCAGTTGAGATTGCACAGCTGCATTGTCAGTATCGGTCAAACATTACAGCAACCATCAAACCAGATGCATACTGCAGCCATGGCACTTGAACAAAAGGTAAAGTAAGCTTCGCCATTCCCCATTCAAAATTCGCTTTGTGAGTGAAGCGTGTTTTCATGTTTCTGTTTCTCGCCACTATGTGCGCACAGTTCGCAAGTCTGAAGGAGAAGAGAAAAACGAGCAGTGCTGGAGACGGGGTTCGCCAACAGAAAGTTGATTATCTCTTGAACCAGCAGACGGATTTTGTTCAAATTTCAAAGTGAGAAAGCCGCAAAATAGGCGATTTTAGGCGTTTAAAACAATCCCGACATTTTCACTGACAAAATGTCAAAACCATTTCAGGAAAAAATTGTTAAATGTTGGGATGTGAGATGTGATAAAATGCCGGGGTCCTGCCAGATATTTTTCATGATCGTGCGATTTTTTCCGCTGTAACATGGTTTCCACTTGTGGAAGAGTTGTAGAGAAAGCTTTTAGTTTTCCAAAAATTCCAAAATCATTGCATTTGAACTCCATTTTGCCGTTTTATGGTAGAAAATGCGACATGAAACATTGTTTTGTTTTCGGTGCAAGTGAATTCGGCAAAATTGATGATGCGCAGTGCGCACAACCGGTGTTGCCTGGGCTTTTGCACAGAAAGTCCTCAAAATTGAAAATGGTTTCGGATAATCACCTTTGGAAGATGAGTGCAGAGCTAAAGTCTTCGAACACAGGAGCCAAACAAGCAACGAGACAGAACACAGAACTCTCACAATTCAAAAAGCAACAAAGTCCAATTTGTGCAAATTAATCAAATCCCAACGGCGGTTCCCTGAAATATTTTCTCCAGCAGAGCCAGTCAGACAACTTGAGATGAACTTTGTGTGCGAAAATGGGCAATGAGATGGCCTGTCAAATTCAAATTGGTCAGAAAACTGCAACTGAGAAGTAATAAAAAGCATGCAAATGATTCTGGTTTGAAATTTTGATCTCATCATCAACATGAAAAAATTCAGCCTCTTGCGAGAATTGAACCCGGGACCTCCAGTATAGAAGACAGATGAGCTGACCGTCTGAGCCACCGCACCGCTGTGGTAATTTCAATCTAAAACAACGCTGTTATTTTAATGTTGCGTTCAGAAGCGGACGGGTGATGGAAAAAGGGACATATGACCAGTTTGCGGATTTCGCTGCTGAAAACATTTTCTCCGACCTTTTCTTGATCAAATATTTTGCCTGAGAACATATTTTGACTGAGTGCAGAGCGCAGCAGGAATGATGTGGGCATTCTGCACAAGAAACATACATGTTGCTGAGGTGCCTTATTTTCCATTGAATTGATGTTTTCAGCAAAATACAAGGCCAGCGCAATTAAGCTCCGGTTATTTTTTCAGATTTGCCAACAGTGCTGCCGCCACATGGCGGCTTCACCGAAGCTATCGATGTTCTTTTACCTTTTGTTCCAGGGTCCTGCTGCAGCTGTCAAACTCCCGACTGGGCAGCTTCTGTACCAATGGATGTGCTGATAGTGATAGTACCAGTATCTGATACCACTGCAACTTGTTTGTTGAGTCGAGTTTTGCTTGTAAATAGATACCCGGAAAACTCCTGGCACGCATGTTGCAAGCTGAGAAGGGATGTGAAACTATGAAAACAAAGTCCTCACGTGCTGATTTTTTTTTACTTTATTAAATATTGAATTTTTCTGTAAAAAGAGAAGCAGTTTGTTCCGGCAAACTATTTTACAAAGTTAATTGAACAATCGGTAAAAATATAAATGTCGTTTGAAATGTGAGTCTCTAAGCTTGCCCCTAGCATCACTTACTTTCTAGCAAACAAATCTAAAATGTCCAAGGCCATGAAACCACACCAATGAAGTGAAATAGGGCAACTGTTTCGGTGACATTTGCTTCTGATCTGAGTGAAGCCAAAATAACCAGATTTTTGGATGCATTTCACAGCGCACGAAAAATGAGCTATCCACAAATCTGGGAAGCACTATTTTGGCTCTATCAGCAAACTCCAACAAAAATTCCAACGAAACAAACTTAGCCAGTCCACGCCCGAACACAATCTCAGCTGCATTAACACACAACTAATTTATTGTGAATGTAAAAATGAGAGAAAAGACAGGTGTTCTCAGCAGATAAATATATACTACGATATATTTGCTAAATAGTCTTGTACTTCTGAGGACTGGAGTCTTCGAAATCCCTGCTCCGTGCATATTCCAATTTCGATGTTATCGGCTGTCATTTGGCCTTCGAATCCTTCCTTCAATGTTAAAATTGCAGTGTGTGTTGCATCTTCTAACTCAACCTCTTCGGTATACCTGATTGCAAAAAAATGGGTGGCATTTTCATGGACAGGAAAAACGACCAAAAACGAGTAGGTGATAAAAGTTACAAGACGGAGCTGGAAACTTAACAATTGACAACCCCAGAAGGCATCACCTCCTGCAGTCCATACGACACAATTTGCACAGGCACATACCTTGCCAAAACAATTTTGTCCATTCAAGTGTGTTACGACAAACTCATAACTCAGGTATCATTCAGAATCAATGGCAAAATGTGCACCAAAACACATAACATTTGTGTGAGGCATGAAAATGCATCAAACCCTGTTGAATTGGTTTGCTCCCTTATCAGTCAAACTTGCACAAATTTCTGCTAGAAAGGAGCAATAACGGCAGGGTTTGTGACCAGCACATTGAAAAATGGGCAATTTTGCCATTCTGTAAAAAAAACTAGCTCAAAGAGAGCAAAAAAAGATGCAATTTTGGAAATTTTCACTGGGTGTATGAATGATGCAAAAATGCCACTAATGCTTTTGCATGTAAAATAAATTGATCAATAACAATCAGGAAACATGGTTGCTGCATTTTTATTGCATCTCAGTGAATCCCTTTTCGATTTCTAACCTCTTCGAGGCACATAGCAGAAAAATCAGTCAGATGTGAGACATGTTGACGGATGTGTTTAAAATGGGAGGTGGGGATGACTTGAAATTAGTATCAATTTTGGCAATGCAATACCGACACATTCAAGAAGCTGGGAGAAGAACCATTATGCATAACGAAAGTGAAAACATCTGTTAGAAATTGATATGAGAATCAAGTTTTTGGGCCCTCTCTCATTAGCGATAGTCCTGAGTGAGACTTGAGGGTTAAATTGGCGATCAGGGTTGAGTGGGTAATATGAAATGATGAATGCAGGTAATGCATGGGAATCAGTCATCACATCGAATTCAGGGTTTTTGCAGATGATAGCTAAAAGTGAGCCTGTTTGATTCATGTATTTATAGTGTCATTTTTATGTGTTGTGTGAGATGAGGGAGCACCTGAGTTTTATGGACACCAGATCATCAGGCAGACACAGTTGAAACTTGAAATGTCAGATAAACACTCGGGAAAGAAAAGACAAGCAATCATTTTTTTGCCGAATTGTATGCCAGAGTTGGTGATGGCCAGCTCAGATACCAAGTGATTTTATGTGCAATGTTTTCCTCCTGGACCCCATTGGGGTCCAGGAGGAAAACATTGCACATAAAATCACTTGGTATCTGACCCCATATCTCAATGTCCATCGTATTCCAATTTCCTCCATGTTTCAATGTGTTATTTCTGAAAACACCCAATCGTGCAGATAGAAGACTTTATAGAGTGGTTGAAATCATGTTTTTCAAAGTCTTCCGCCTTCTGAAATGCTGTTTTGCATAAAAATACATGATATCGTTTATGTCCATTTATTTATGAGAAGGATATTGATAAGATCACCCGGTTAATCGAGGAGAAAAATGCACAGTTATGTTTACTCCCACCATAGAAACCACTGTAAGCAACTCGGTAGAAAGATAATGCGACCAAGAGTATGACAGCAGCGAATCAGTCCTGTTAAACGAAAGACAACAAAATAAAATTATTGTTGCAACCTGTTAGAAAATACACAAACCTCTTTTCCAAAAATGTTCGTCCGTTGATTTGATTCTTTCCTAAAGCTGTGGCTTTCCAGGCAAAATAAGCACCAGATGGATCGCACTGGAAAAGGTATGACCTGTCCTCATCCCATCCACAAATCAAGAGGGACACTCCAAAAGGCCGTACACCCCTGGAAAAAAACACAACAAACAAAATACAGAGAAGAGTGGGCAATCTATTCATTGGTATACCCATTAATTAGGCTGCCAACCCCCTGCTTGGGCTGCCCCCTGAGGAGCGGTCTTCTGTAGCTGTAACAGCGGCCCTAAATGTCCACTTCAATAGTTTTTTGCAAAGTGAACATTCATCGCTGGGCATGGCTGGTGTTCCAAGAGAATGAGTGCCGAGTGAAGTGAATGTTAACATGCATCATCTGATCACGTGAAGGTAAAATTTGTGAAAATTTTAAAACCTTCAAAATCACCATTTAACGGGCAAAACAACAGTTTTCAGATTTTTCCTGTTATCGGTGATGAAAAAATTAAAGCTGCAAGAGTTCTGGAAGTGCCCAATAATTTTTGTCAGTCAAGTGAGTCAGGTACCCACCTGTGTAAATTTTAATTACTTCTGTATAAAATGCAATGAGAAATAGCTCACCAGAAGCAAATTTCAGTTTGCAATTCAAACCCTCCCTCTTCTTTTTCCCAATTCCCACAAAACTATCCATACACCGCTTTCCTTCTTCTGAGATTTGATTTTAACTTTATGGAGTCCAAAATACAGGGTTATTCATAAAAAACACTTTTTACTTTACGGAGTCGAAAATACAGGATTAATCATAAAAAACACAAGGCCAAAATTTGCAGGAAGCAACGAATTGTTGCTCCTTGACCACGATGGGATGAAGAACCAGGCAGGTACACAAGAAAATGTGCTTTTTCGCCGCAATTAGGACTTATGCATGCAGTACCTATTCCTCGACATGGGGTGTCGAAAACTTGTTCTTCTTTCTTGAAAATAGCATTTTTTGTTTGTGAATCCCCTGTACATAAACCCCAACTTGCAAGCAGCTCGTAGCTCTCTGTCTGACTTCATTTACCAATTAGATCCACACAATTTGTCCACGCGGGCCATTCCAAAAGTCTTATTAAATGTCGTACGTAGCATACCACAAGAAAAATGTTAACCAATGTGCAAGTTTTTCTTTTTGGATATGATCAAGTAAAAACCCTCGGGGTACATGATGCCAATTAGAAGGAAGTTTGGACTTCTCTTATAGATACACCTAGTGCTGTACTTTGTGCAGTCATGTCGGGAGCAGTGGCCGGACGTGTTGAATTTTCTAAGGAAGAGATTCATGTTGTGATCAAGTTTTTCACAGTGCAGGGCCGTTCTCCAGTCGAAATTCATCGAACATTGCAGGAGACTTTCGGTCAGTGTTTACCAGCATATGACAAAGTTCGAAGGTGGAATCGAGCATTTCAAGGTGGCAGAGAGAGGATTGAAGATGCCTCTCTCTCGCGAAGACTCCTGAACCATTCATATATTCCCAAAAGGATGGGTCAAAGGGGGTGGGGAATATGTCCAGTCACCCTCACCTCACTTCCAAATTCCAGCAGCTTTTTCAATTTCCCCGATTAAAAGAATTCGTGGCATCGTGGCAGGAAGGAAAAGATTTGAGGTTGTCGTGACAAAATTGGCAATTTCACAGGAAACCAAGCAATGCAGTGAAAAATGGAATGCTGCAAATGACAACATCACACAGAACGATAAAGATAGGTACGTCACAGAATTTGTGAATGTTAAACAGACAAGTGACCAAGCAATCAGCTGCAACTCCAGAGGATTTGTCTGCAGAATTGAGAATGCACCTGCAGTACTTTTGGAATGACCTTCGTGTTATCCATACCGAATGCACCTAATCAGTTTCATTTTTCCAATGCATTAAAATGCATTTTCCATTTCTCTTTGGGTCCACACCAAATACCATCATGGGCTGGATTCAAACCGACATCTGCCTGCTGAGAAGTCCAAAAGTATCGGTTAAATTGTCACAGAAGAAGTTCAAAATTCAAATTGAGATTGCTTCTGTTTGGTGCCATTCACACAGGAGGAAGCAGCCAACTGTTATTGGGCTAGGTAGTTTTCCAGCAGCTTCCAGCCCAGAAATGTTGACTACAAATTCAGTCCTCTGAGAAGAAAGGTGCAAAATAAAATAATTCTAGAAAACAATTAGAAGCATCATACCCTGACTGGGTATATTCTTGCATAACAGCAGCAACTTTTTGTACAAGCTGTGCAGTTGGGATGGGCTCCCCATACATCAGTTCGTACTGTTGAGCTAACTTCCTGGCTTTTTGGACGAGAAGTCTGTAGTCAGGGCCCATACCTGCAAAAAATAATGACACAAATCATACCTTGCTGCAACCTGTGCAGAACAGTGAGACTGCGCTTTTCTGTGGGTAAGATATCCAAAGCAGCTAGAAGCAAATGAACTGCAAATTCAAAATTCCATAACCACCTCAACCGCCCACTAGTGTCCAAAGTTTTGCAATTTATATCTAAGATAAGGAAATAAGGAATAAAAGCTGCATCTACTACCGCCTGCAGCAGTTTTTATGGTTTTGCTCTCCTGTATATCCCTGTCTTGCAGGCGTGAAACCCATGTCCCCGCACAGTACGTAGCAATTTTGCTTCACACTCTGGTAAAAGCAGACAGAAAACGCTACACAACAAATGATGCCAACTTCACCGATGGCTTTGCCTGCAGCAGCAACAGTGACAAGATTCATAAGTTGATCTGCTGTGCCACCAGTGCCCAATAACAATCTCTCTATTGTGGATATCACTGTATTGTCTTTTCAGGCAATTATCCTGGTGAGGCAGGCCATTCCTGCGGCAAAGAAATGTCACTCAGGCTTGGTGAAAAAAGTAAATAACAGTACACAGTTTTCAAAGTAAAGAACACTCCATCATGCAATCTTTAAGAAAGGTGACAAATCCAACCCTGCAAATTACCATCCCATCAGTCTTCTTGATACCTGCGCCAAAAAATACTTGAATTCCTTCAGTCACATAAGAAATTTCCTGGATTCCGCTTCAATTCTGAGTGGTGCTAAACATGGCTTCCGCGCTGGTTATTCTTGTGAAACTCAACTTTCTTCCTTCAGCCAAGAAGTGGCCACATCTCTTGACAGTGGGTTGGGGGTCGATGCTGTTTTGCTGGATTTTTCAAAAGCATTTGACACCGCAAGCCATTCCATTCTCCTAAGAAAATTGGCATTCATGGGCCTCGATAGTGTTTCTCTTCAGTGGCTGAAGGGCTACTTATCTGGGCGAAATCAAGCTGTTACAAGTTGATAATGATTTGTCCGATCCCTTACCTGTCACCTCAGGTGTACCGCAGGGGAGCATCATGGGCCCTCTATTGTTTTTGGTTTTCATCAATGACATTGTGGGAAACATTCGATCGAAAGTACCTAGTTAAAGTTATTTGCAGACGATTGCCTAATCTATCGATCAATTTGCAGCTGTCTGATTCCGAAAAGTTGCAGGATGATTTGTTAGAAATTTCCAAATGGTGTAAGGTCTCTTCCATGAAACTTAACCCTTCAAAGTGTACAGAAGTCCGTTTCGGTAAAAGGAGGACCACATTAAATGATTTCGCATATGTTTTGGATGGGAAAGTGTTAGCCTTTCAACCCAGTTCCAAGTATCTGGGAGTCATCTTTGACAGCAATTTAAACTGGTCCCAACAAGTTGCAACTGTTTCCAAAAAAGCAAATAGTGCTCTTTACTTCACAAAAAGGAATTTTAAGAAATGTCCAATGAAACTACGTGAGCTTGCTTAGTTCACTCTGGTGTGGCCTATTTTAGAGTATGCATCTACTTCTTGGGATCCTCATCTAACCACCCAATGCGAATCTTTAGAACGTGTTCACAGGCGTGCCGCCCGTTTTGTTGTAGGTGACTACAGGAGGCGGAGTAGTGTTTCTGCAATGATTGCTCAGCGTGGCTTGCCTAAATTAGCTGTTCGAAGGAAGGTTTCTCCCATTTTGAGGCTTACTCGTGGGGTGATCTTTTGAGTTTCATTAAAATCCCAAATTTTTATGGGCACCATGACCACCCGTTCAAAGTAAGGCCCATATCTTTCAAAAAAGGATGTTGGGAAATTTTCTTTTATTTTCCGGACAATCTCTGACTGGAACTGTCTTCCGGCTGATGTCTTTGTCCAACCATTGAGTCTTGCAATTTTGAGACGAAGTTTACTTTCCCTGTTTTCGATGCACTCCGATCGTTAATGCACTTTTTCCAACCACATTTCCTATAACGATTGTTTTTACTCTGTTTCTTAAACAAATCCTTGTGTATGATAAAGAGGAAAACCTCTAAAATACAATTACAATGCATGGGTCATAAGAAAGTGTCACGAGATTTTACCCATTACGACACAACCATTTTTACAATCATCATAAAGTTATTTCGGCGAGTAAATTGACAAACGAGAAAATCCTTAACAGAAAATGAAAGACAAGACATGCCCAAACCAAGGCAAAATTTCGCCGTGGACAAATTAAAGGGAGCTAGTGTAAGAAACTTTAATGTCTACTCCTGCGATTTTCTATTTAAAATCCATTGTTGTTCAACAACATTTTCCATTTCTCTGTTTTCACTTAGCTCCCTTTAATTTGTCCAAGGCGATTTGGTGTCAATATCAGGCCAAACAATGAATATCCAAAATGTGGGTATAGGGTTGGCTAATTTAAATCATTTGATTAAATCATGATTTAAATCAAGGTGTCTGATTTAAACAAACGATTACCTAAGGTCAATTTTTTGATTAAATTGGTTTGTTCTGGTTCTGATTTTTACCTCTGATTTAAAATCAATTTTCTTCATTTTTTTTTGTTTTAAAATTCCATAAAAAAGTCAGAATGGTTTACTGACATCTGAAATTATGAAGTGCATTAGTGTGCTCTGTAAAAGCATTCATTATGAGAGATCGTCATAAGCGGGGTGGAAACTTGGAGAACTTGAGAAAAAGGGGTGAATCACCTAAAATGTTGTTTTTTTTTCGATCGTGATTTCCGCAAAAACGGCTACAATAATTTTGTGCAATGGAGGTTTTGGAGCCTGGTTCTCTTGCGCTTCGTTTGGTTCCATTCCGGGTTCTCCCAAATTGACACCCCTACACCCTTTTTAGGAAGGGTAGTTAGGGTTGCTTTCTGTGCTGCGCATTATCTCCGGAACTGTGCTTCGGAGGTCCATGGTTTAAATTACGAAGTTGTTAATTTCCTTGATCTGAAGGCACCAGAAGTGATCCGATTCAAATCCATCCCTTAGCTTCCGTTTTTAGGGGTGGTTTTCTGCGGGAAGGAGAAGAGAGGTTGGATGAGCGTTTTTTCAGCAAGCATGGATTCTTCGTGTCTCGGATGATGGGGCCTGAGACCTCGGTCTTCTTGCGATTCGGTGAAGCCACATTTGGGGGTGCCTGAAAGGGTGCAAGGTATGGTTATGGAGATATCTCCGTTTTTGCGGAAATTGCCATCGAAAAAACCAACATTCGAGGTAACCCCCCTGTATAAAGAAAACTCACTCGACGATTTCTTCACAATGGTGTCCTCAGATCTCATGTCAAGGTTCTCATACAATAGCAATTTTATCCCATTTTTAATGGAATCACATTTTTATTGCCACTGAAACAGAATTCAATGATGCCAAAATCTGATATCGTTTTGTTTGTGCTGCATTGGGGAAGCTTTTGTTGGAACAGTGGGCTTTGCCTGCTTCGCCCTGGGTCATATTAGGTGTTGTGAAAGTGGCCATTTTAGCTGATGTTTTTTTTTGTGTGCTTCGTGGAGCAAATGGGGGTCCTTTTACCTAGTGCCTGTGCAAACCAATGAGCTTTCATTTTTATTAGAGATTAGAGATCCATCTTTGCAGATAAAAATGTTGCAAGTCTAGTGCCCATGTTCCCTTCAGCAGATGGGGAAGAAAGGAGATCAGCCACTTTTAGCTGGGATTAGATGGGAAAACAGCTTTTGGGATAATTGAGAAATAAATTTGCTATGGATCAAGCTAGAGCAGTGATTTTTGGCGATTGAATGGGTAGAAAAAGGCTCAATCATGTCGATGCCATTTTCCAGTGTCCATTGTTCCAGTTTGGAAAGACCCACATTTAATGGTTAATAACTCTGTCAAGTGACATCGGATAAAAAAGAAATTGACGTTATAACCAGCCTTCTTTCTTCTTTAATTTTGCTATTTCTTATTTCAGGAAATGGCTCACCAATGAGTCTGTAAGTAACATGCTTTGCGCACTTTTGCACAAGCATGTGCCAAAATCCCCTGTGCGCTTTTGGACTGCAGAGGAGGTGCGGGGTTATGCTTCCATCTGAGGTCTAGTTCAATGGGTGTGTACACACCAGCAATGCTGAACATGACTGTTTTCACAATTTGAAACAATTTTACCACCTCAAAAAACAGTGGTGTTAATGGCTGGGCACAGGTTGGAAGGCAGGGTGTCAGCTCCCTTAAACCGCAGCCAGGCATTCCCCAAGGCTTCGGCCAAATGCACCCATCTGCCCTGCTTAACATTTAAGAATTTTTGTTTGCTTGTCTGCATTTTTGTGGCACTCTTCATCAAAAAGTACTCAATGCTCATATCAAGAAAAATTCCAGTGACAGTAAAGTATTTCTGTCTTGCTCCACCTATTTCTGCAGTAGAACCTCCAGGACTAGAAAGTGTGCATGAAATGTAGTAAAAACCATGAAAGAATGGTAAAAATGGAGAATGGTTCCACACACGTAATCAAATTAGGATAAGGAGAACAGGCCCCACATAGGCCTATCTCGAAAACATGATTAGAGACTTTTTCGGCATTTTTGGCAACTGTTCGAAAATTTGCAATGGCTGAAGGTGGAGACTTGGGCCAAGCATCACACACGAAGGTAGGATCATCAATACCCGCACAGGTTTTTTCCCCAAATAACCAGGCACAAATAAGGAGTAGGTACCAAAACTTACCGCTGTACACCATACCAATATGCTTATTTATCACTTCAATTTTGAATACACTGTGCTCATCGTAGAGAACGGATTTATGCTTTTTCTCTGTTGCCAGTACCACACCATTGGTAGCTGAAATGATGAACGAGATATGGGTTTACTTTATTTCAATCTGCTCGAAAATCAAATTGTTTGATTTGAACTGCAGGCGTTAGAACGAGAGCACAAAATTGCTCCCGTATGTTGAAGGCCAAAATGCCGACCTATTTTTTGGCAAAATTAGTCATTTTTCGGTAGGTATTTCATTAAATCAAGATCTTGAAACTTTCCACGACACGTTTATGAAAATTAGTTCTAAATTCGACCTGCGGGCGCCAAAAGTTACCACCGACACCAAGAATTCGGTGGTCAGGCTTCCAACTGAATAAAATGACTGCTTTGCTCACACCAAGCCGCCTTGGCTCGCCTCTGTCAATCTTGTTAGAAAATTCGATTCTGAGCCAATCCTTCATCATTGCTCTGCAAACGAATTCCACCAGCAATTCAAAAGTATAACCTAGAAATCCAATTGTATTCAGTTATTCTTCATAGGCACTTATTTATCTGAGAAATATAAGAGGGTACCTACCATATATAAGTACGTACCCACATGAATTTGTTTGGTCTGCTGCAGCCTTTCTGGTGCCAATGTGATGTGTCAATTGAAAGGTCATTTTGGTAGACTTTGATGTTCACAGATCACCAGCACTCACCTTTACGTCATAAACACAACAGAAGTCAGAGTTGGGAAAATGTGAATGATCGCTTTCATGTGAGACCAGCTCTGCTTGTCCAGTAAGAAAATTGTGTTATGAATTCGTTTTTCATTGGGAAATCTCAATAGGTTTTGGCCATAACAGCAGACATATTGAATATTTTTTATTGATTTTCATTTTGCGTAGGGGTCCTAACATTCAGCGTCTTTGATCACTGAGCTTGGAAACTGCGTCCAAAACCCAATGCAATTAAAACAGTACACCAATAAAAAACGAGCAGTTGAAACGTTTGCTCTTTGTCGCCTACCCTTGGCAAGTTTGTTTCAATTCGTTGGAGCCGAATCAGTTTCTTAGTCCTGGTTTCTGCTTCCCTTTACGATTACGATATGAGCTGTCACAGAGGAGAGAATTACGAGCAGCTGTTCCATTGCATCTACATAAAGCCTTCTTGGTCTTGGTTGTATTAAACAACCACTTTTCAAATGAACTCTTCAACCTCATTTGATAAGCACACCAGAAGTTTGAACTCCATGAACCATGTAAGCAACAAGCTAAATAAAACATTCCCATTTTTTGCGACCGCAACCCAAGAGCTTGCTAATGAAATGGAAAATTCGGTGAGACTTCTACATGGCTGCCTATATGGGCCATTCTCTGCAAACTGTACATTTTGAGAATTTTTTTTTAATTTTTTTTATCTCTCGTTTTGTTTGAAAGTTTTACTGGCATTGGGACATTCAAGACCAGTTTATTTTTGCATTTGGGACCACACCATTCTTCTTTTGTAGTTTTTTTTTCTAGGGTTCCTCAAGAAATCCTGTTGAATATGTCACTACTGTCCCTCTTATAGGCTTCAAGCTACAAGAGTTTCAATGGTGATCAGCAATGACTTTTTTCTTTTTTTGCAGTCAGCAAACATTATCCTGCAAACCTTGAAATCCTATCATGCCTCTTTGTGACTGGTTTTTTTTGCTGGCCAATCATGGCAGGATAAGTCCTATAAATTGGTTTTTGTGGTTGTAAACATTGTAATTTTGTGATTTCAAGGAAATGTTCACACCAAAGGTATGGTTTTTCTGGTTGCTATGTTGCTTTACTATGAAATGTGGTTGTGATTTTGTGAAGGATTGAGAAAAAAAATGTTGCAAAATGCAATCTTTGAATAAGATGGAAATTGGGGGGGACAGTAGTGACTGCAGGTGGGACAACAGTGACATTGGCCAATTTATCAAGCCATGTTTTCATGCAAAACCCTTCAAGCGAAGATAAAACAGTAAAAAACTGTTTTAGATACGATCAATTTATTGGGATAACTTGTAATCTGTTTGAAAAAAACACTCAAAGTTGTAGTAATAGGGGGACAGAGGGTGACATTTTGACAGAAAAAGCCAACATTGGCGGATGCAAAAGGCAGAAACATGTTTTTTTTCATATAGAATGCCCAGATGCCATTCAAGTGCACCTGCAAACAAGATTGAATGCGACCGATTGCTGGTTTTTACCATATAAACACCTGGGGACAGTAGTGACCGGAAAAAGTGACAATCTGGCTTTTTCAACATATTTCCTCATCCAACTCAGTTGTGGGCAGGCAAAACTGAGCAAACATTCTCTGAAAATGGTCAGCATATTTCTGGTAGCCTCTTCGAAGCAAAAATCCGCTGTGATGACTTTTGTAAAATATAGTGAAAACCAGCTTAAAATGGGGACAGTAGTGACTGCGAATCCTTGGGACAGGGTCTGCAACTGAGCCCAGGAAAAATATGTTAGAGAAAATGAACCAAATGAGATACTCAAAGGAAAAGAAAGGTTTCTGGAATAATGCAAAACAACAATTTCCATCGGATTACAGCGATCCAGAAAATACCAAACGAAATACAGCGAGGACATGTTGCTCGGGACAGGGGACAGTAGTGACAATTCAGGAACACATGCTAAAAAATCAGGAGGCAAGCATGATAATCCAATTCTTCAATATGGAATAAACAGTAGAGTTTGGAGGAAAGCAAAAGCACCAAAAATAATTCACTTTTCACCACCAGATGGCTGAAAAACCTCTCGGGACGTAAAATGTACGGTTTGCAGTGAATGGCCCATATGTGGACTCGGCAATTACACAGACACATCTACGCTCTTCTTTAATTTTAATCAGGCAAATCTATCCAAACCTGACCTAAAGTCTCCACGGCCTTTGCTAACCTGGCCTAATCAAACCTTATTTGGCAAAGGGTGGAGAGGTTAGGTCATGGTCTGGTTAGCATGCATCCATGAAATTGCCAAATTCATATTCTACATGGAAGTCCTAGGTGAGGACCGGAGCGAAAGTCCTAAACCAGAAATGTTGGCACACTGATTCTCAAACATGCAAGCTGCATTTGAGAAGGAAGGGCAAAAACATTGGGAACAAGACGTTCAACTATTCAAGCCCAACACATTCAACAGAAACTTTCACATTCTTGCAACTGTGCACAAGAATGTGCAAATGCAACTGTGCACATTCTTGCAACTTCAGAGTGTGTTTCCAGGTGAGATTATGGCTGGAATTACAGATTCAGTCTGAAGTTTCAGGAAGTTACGTACCTACTCATATGGTGATGTCATTGAAGAGGGTTGTTTATAAATTACCTATTGTGATATTCTTACCTCTAATTCCAATGCTTGGAGCTCCAGCAGCTACAGCAGCAAGAGCATACTCGATCTGAACAAGTTTCCCAGAAGGACTGTTGAAATGGGGAAAAAGAAAAGCAGGTATCTAGGTAATTATTTTAGTAGGTAACAAAAGCAGAGCACCTGTACCTACAAATTTGAAAGCATTCCTGCTTGTAAGCAAAACAAGCTTCCAGCAAAATGCTGACCTTCCTTCGTTGCTGATCTGCTTCTCCTTGTAGAATGCTGTGCAAAAAGGTGTGACATGCATGGATGCAAAATAGGAGACAAAAAATAGAGAATAATTGTTTTACACATTGGTTCCAATGTTGTCTATTCTGGCTAATTTTGTGCAACAAAAATTTTACAAAAGAAAAGTTCCGGCTCCCATTTTACGCACACATTTCCACATAAATTGCTTTTTTGAAAACAGATTGGTAGGTACATTACTTGGCCAATTGACCTTTCACCGTTTCTGTTGCAGTCATGTTGCCACTCAAACATCTCAAACGCACTCAGCCGCTCAGACAAGATCTCAAAAGCAACAACAAATTCCATCATCCAAAAAGCACAAGTTCATAAACACAGTCAAAGGTTTGAAAACACTTCTTTTCTCGTTTTTCTCAGACACACGTTTTTGACAAGTTACCTTCCTTTTGCAATCATTCGATTCACACACGGGCCAGACAGACAATTTAAAAGGAGGGCCCATATAATTTTGGCATTTGGGAGAGGAATTCACCAATGCTTGCTTACTACACAAAAGCTCACCTCAACCTATTGGTGCGAGGACACAAAAATGAATTTCTGCTAAATATTCATATATTTTTGCAGAAAAAAGGGCAGAAAAGGTGCTTCATGAACACCTAAATTTTGTGGTGCACCCAGAGCAGGACTAGGTTAAGCGGGACGTTCCCCCTAAAGCTAATGGAAATAAAGTTCCTCTTTTACTAAAAAATTACACAACTAATTTTGGTGGAAGTGCACCCAGAGCAGGACTAGGTTAAGCGGGACGTTCCCCCTAAAGCTAATGGAAATAAAGTTCCTCTTTTACTAAAAATTACACAACTAATTTTGGTGGAAGTCAACCATCAGTTTTGAATCAGCAAAGAGATTTCGGGGAAAGAGCAATTTGGCTGTCCATTGTGAAGTTTACGTCAAGTTTCCATTTTTAAGTACCTATAGAGTCCGAATACACTGAAAACCGTTTTTCAACTTTCAGAGTGCAGCATTGAACAGAAAATAATATAGCTGATTAGGTTATTCTGTTTTGTACAAAAGTTTGGCGTTTTTGAGATAACTGTGGGGAATTGCAATTTTAGATTAAGATCCAAATCTACAGTTTGCTCCTGCACCAGCCTCACTGCTTCTGAAAACATAGGGTACAGGCAAAAATAGGTGAGGTGTATGCAAAAAATTGTTCCTTCGAGCAAATTGATCCAGACTTGACCTACATGAGTGAATTAGGTAATACATACCTGAATGTTATTTGAATGAATTAGGAAATACAAACCTGAATGTTGTTAAAGAAAATCCATAGCGCTCGGACGACATAATTCACAGAATTTCAACAATATTGTTCGGACACAATTATTCAAAGGACTGTTTTAGAGAAATATAAGAAAAGCATTCATTGATAAGCTTAAAAAAGATGTGATTTGTAACCAAGAGCATTCAAGCAGCATTTTTATCACATAACATGTACTTACGTAGTCTGCAGTACCTACCCAGTGAAATTGCCCCATTTCAGCAACAGTGATGATGTAGGGGAGGGGGGTAATTTGGTTGAGGGGTAATTTGGTCCTTCACTTTTATGATTGATCCGGTGTTTTCTTGTTTGGAGATTAAGGCCTGGCAACTTTTTCCATGAATGGCCCATGCTGTTGTAACATTTCAGTCATTTCAAGACTTTGTTTTTGTCTGAAAGCAATCTTGTGGCCTGTCAAAACTGTCATGTTATTTTTCCCATTTTTTATGAAGCGTCACTTTTGGGATATTTCCGAAAACTAAATTAAAGTTCAAGTTCCTCCACCTGAAAATCTCTGGAATTTGTGGTACATCAATGTGATGAGTTCAAGATAGAATGTCAGTGATCAGGTTTGCAGATCTATTTCTGGGAGTTTATCTATTGGGAAATGAAAATTTGGGCCAAATTACCCCGAAAACCAGGTTTTAAGGGGTAATTTGGCCCCCTCCTGGGAAATTTGGTTTTCCATGATGACCAAGCCCCAGCAGGCATTTGACCATTTTGTCGGCTTGTTTTGCAATAGTTTTTACTGCCGGACTGAAAAAAATACGATGAAAAAGAAAGATGAAGATTTTTGATGAACCAAACCACAACTCATTCGACCTTAACCCTTATTTTATCCGCCATTTTGTTTTTTTCCCTATACCGCGCCATGTGTTTTTTGGCCATTTTTGGCGTCTCGGAAAAGTTTTTTAAAAACGTGCTGTGTCAGAAATTTTTTGACGGTTGAAAAGATTGATATTTAGACTTCAGAATCCAACAAACCCCAGTTTGATACGTGATCAGATCTTGGCACCATGGCTTGGCAAAAAATGTCCGCGTAATCGCAAGCATTTGTCGAGAACTTTAGCTCCGGTTGGCCTACAACCTTGAAATTTGGATGAAATTTCCCCTTTTCATGCCCTCTTCCTGTGTCAAATTACCCCATGTCATTGGACATTCAATGTTGTGGAGTTCCATCAATGAGACCAAATTACCCCAAATGGGGTAATTTGGTCCACCACGTTTTGTGACATGTTTGGCTTCATAACTCAAACACAATATGGAATAGCAAACTGGTTAAAGAGCATAAGTATCTCACAATGATGGGGCTGCAACATGATATACAAAGTTGACAATCTGGATGCTACATTACCAGTTTTTTGAGTCTGAAAAAAACATAGGGCCAAATTACCCCACCCCCCCCCCTATGCGTGTGTCTGTACAAATTTGAATGGGCACCCATTGCATGTTGTGGTGAAGTTGGACTCATACCAGTCTTGTGAGCATGCAGCCTAAAACTCAATGCACTGGCACCACGAATGGGAAACATGGTGAACAACAAAGAAACAAACTGGCCGATATCCGTTCGTAAATAACTTGAAAATGGCAACGCTTCGCCCCCGCCGACGTGAGGCTTTGTCAAGCAAAATTGGAACAGATCGATGGTCTCCTTCACTGCTGCTCTGAGACTCGATGAAGCTGGATGAGGATGTGCTGGAATGGTTGTTGATGTGGGCTTGTGTTTTCTGAAGGATGTAGGCATGGGATGTGGAGTTGTGGTTGGTATTCTGGTGCTGAAATGGTGGTGGGGATGGGAGGGGTGGGTGGTTGCTGTGTGGGATCAGGGATCAGTGCGGAATTCGTTGGAGTCCAAGGAAAAATCTTCTGTTGGGATCGCGAGTGGGAGGGGCGGAAAGCTGAGATTTTTGGGTGGGGTGGGTGGGGGCCGTGAGTCTTTGTGCCCAGGTCATCGTTCATGGCTTGTTGGTCTGAGGTGATGTGGCAGGATTCCAGATTTTTTTCTCATTCGAGTTTCGTTGCAGTTGTGTTTGACTTGGGCTGCATTGAAATTTATGGTATGGCCGGTTGTGATAGTGTGGCGAGAGAGGGCAGTAGTGAGGCGGCTGTGTTGGATGTCGGCTTTGTGTTGAGAGATGCGACGCTGCAGGGGGGACTTGGTTTCACCATAGTAGGTTTGGGTGCAGTCTTCACAGAAATATTGTAGACTGACGCATTGTCTTTCGGGTCATGCTTGCGGAGGTTGAAGGAGTTTTTGAGTTTGTGACTTGGGAGTGTGGCCGAATCGGACGTTGTGGTGAGCGTGGAGGTGGCTTGGGGAGGACGACAGTCTTGGTTGGAAGGTAATGACGGCGAAGGGACAGGGAGGCGGGTTGGTGGACCAGTAGGCCTAATGAGTGGTGGGGAATGGCGAATCTTCCATGCTTTGCGTTGTGCTGAGTCAAAAATCTGTATGACAATGCGCTGGGAGAAACCATTGGCGTGACAGGCTGTTTTTAGGTATTGGAGCTCACTGGAGGTCTTCGGGTCAGTGTTGTGCCTGGAAGGAAGAAGTGGCATTGTGTTCCAGTTATATAATAATTGGTCCAATTCTTTCTGTATCCAATTTTTCAATTCTCAAAGCGAAAAATGATGAAAATAAAAAATAACCTAACAACATGGGACACGCGAGCAAGAAGCAAGTCACTTTATTGAAACCGTTATTTCACAGGTGGAACTACATAAACCTTGCAGGAACTTGGGGTACTTATTTGTCCAAAGTCTATTTCCTTTCCCCAAATGAACCACAAGAAATAAATCGGCATAATTCTTGAATCTGGGATTGTGGCTCATGGCTGGTTTTCATAAAGTGACAAATCGTAAGTAGCATTAGCTGAAATACCTAGGAGAAGGGGAATTGCAAACAGTGGCTTTTGTACCTATGAAAGGCACTGTTTTCCCAAAAACTGCTCCAGAACCTTGATCGAAGTGACATCCATGCACAAAGGCCATCATTTCATCCAGTATTAAAACACAGAACTTTTGCAGTGGCTTCATGTTGGATATTGTAAACTTCAGATAGGCCTACCTACCCAGTCAAAAATCTGTCTGCTGATGACACTCAAATTTCACGGTGTGCAACCTGCGTTACAGCATCCTCAAAGAAAGGCAGGCACTGCCCGAGAGTATACACTTTTTTGATCCACTGTTTCCGCATGCAAAACTGCCTATGCCGAAAAAAAAAACTACCCAATCAGAAAGGCTTTCTATATGGTGGCCTTGGACCCACACTTCGATCATCTAAAGCCACCCTTCGCTTGGTAATTTCACTTTACTGTTAAAAAAAAGGTTGATGTCATTGGAAACACTTTCAGCCAATTTTCTGGCCACGGTGAGCTTCTGCGATGCCTTGTTTTTGTGCCGTTGCCCGCAGATCTTCGATGACTTTGGTTGGACTCAGATGCAGAAGGATAAGCATCCGAGGGCACTGAAATTCATGGATCCGGGTGATCCGGCTCGCATACTGCCAATCTGGAACCTTCCTTAGCCTGGGGAAAGCAGTGCTCTGCCCTGCCCATTTTGAACACAAATACCTGTTGTGCCACGAATGCCTCTTTCTCTCTCCTCTCTCTTTCCTTCAATCTCTCCTCTCTCTCCCCTCTCGTTTTTTCTGGCTCTCTCACTTGCATTCTTTCTTGCTTTCTCGCTTACTTTTTACCTTTCAGGTTCATAAAGATTGATTTGACGAGGCTTTGTTCCTCCTACGTCACATAACACTTCTTACAGAGTTATTGAATCTCTGGCCTCTATGTTGGCATCTTCATGTGTGCTTCCTCCATGTTGAAGCACTTTACATGCATGCATCAAGAGGAACCAACCCACAGCTTGACCCACGAGTGCATAAGGACAAATCATTTTGACAAGATGAAAGTCAAATACGCCACGCATGTACCTAGGTATTTGACTAAAGCATTTAGTGCTGGTAATTGGTTGATGGTTCACGAAGGCAAGCGTGATCAGTTGATAACAGTGCATCGATGATGGCACATGGTTCATTGATGTCATTAACGAGTGGTTTTCCATTGCTTGCTCACGGAAGCCAGGCACCATCCAAACAAGGATGCCTTAGAGAAGACATTAATTCAACATCTGAATGACACCATTTACATTTTCAGGACACAAAATTGGAAACTGTTGTAAGCCACTGTTTTTAGAGGAATGTATAAGAAAAAATTTAAATCAAAAGGCCTACAAATAGCATTCATTCAGAAGGAAATGCAACTAAATAATCAATGTTACAAAATGATAACAGAGGTCCCAAGGTCCAAGGGGGATTGAAACTGGAGCTGGCTCCCTTCCGTCATAAACTTGGACCGATTCACAAAACAAATAAAAACCACGGTGCTACAAAAAAAACAAATCTTTCAAATTGGCTTTGCTACCTATTTTTTGCTTCGAATTATTTTTGGTATGGTAGGTAGGTAAATATTCTACAAATAAAAACAGAAAACAGTTACGACAGCTCTCCACGTAGCAGTAATCAACTCATACTTCACCCAACGTGCCTCCCAAGTTTAGTAGCAGTCTCCCGACACTCACCACAGGCAACATTGACCAAATTTCTGCCTGCTTCCACAGCAGCTACCACGGTTCAAGGTGCAGGGATAAGACATATGTAAGGTAACATAGATATGTAACCAAAAAGTGCAAGCAACGATAGATTTGTCCTGTCAAAGGGTCATGCGGCACCAATTTTATATGCAGTCTGGACAGAAGTTGGATTACTTCCAGTATCAGAATTGCTGAATCTGAGAAAGATTGACAATGATTTAGAAGGTCACCGAACGCCTCGGTCTCAATTTTGTGGAGGTTGCCACGGGATCACTTGGCCAAGGTTTGAGCTGTGCTGCGGGCATGGCTTTTGTTGGAAAATACATTGACGAAGCCCCATACAGAGTCTACTGTGTTATAGGTGATGGTGAAAGTGCTGAGGGTTCTATTCAGGAAGCACTCAGTTTTTCAAGCTTCTACAAATTTGATAAGCTTTGTGCAATATTCATGGAGGAAACACACAGGTGGGCTTTTGAAAACTAGGCTTTGCTAAAAAAATATTCGATGTAAATAGGCTGGGGCAGTCTGATCCCACCTCACTTCAGCATGACATTGATGTGTACATGCCATTCACATGTCATACACCTTCTCCTGTACATGATGTGTACAGGAGAAGGAGAAGGTTTGATGCATTTTGCTTCAATGCCATTGTTGTAGATGGCCATGATACCTATACCTACCAGAAATAATGAAGGCGTTTGATCAAGCAGAAAGAATTACGTGTAAGCCAACAGCTATCATTGCAAAAACATACAAAGAAAAAGATTTCCTCGACATTGAAGAAAAAGAAAACTGGCATGGAAAGTCCCTCGGGGAAAGGCTGACGCAGTTCTGAAGCACTTGGAATCACTGATGAAAGAAGCATCTGGTAAGCTTATTCCAATTGCACCAGCCACTGCTGTTCTAGCATTGAACCTGAATGATTTGAAACTTTCACGGCCATCATCATACAGTCCAGGAGAGAAGGTTGCCACCAGGCTTGCGATGGCACTGCCCTGGCAAAGCTAGCGGAGACCAGCGATCGTGTGGTTTAGATGGTGATACAAAGAATTCTATGGACGCAGACAAAATTAAGGCTGTCAATCAAAGGCAGTTTATCGAGTGCTGCCTACATTGCTCAACTGAATTGTGTCGGAGTTGCAATTATTGGTGCAGGCTGCAGGGGAAGGACCATTCCCTTTGTGTCGGCATTTGCCTGCTTTTTCACCCGTGCCTTTGACCAGATCTGGATGAGAGCAATTTCTCAGATGAACATCATCTTTGCTGGCTCCCATGTTGGTGGCAGCATTGGAGAAGATGGTCCTAGCCAAATGGGGTTGGAAGATATTGCCATGTTCAGGACTGTTCCAGGCTCTACAGTGTTCTATCCAAGTGATGAAGTTAGTTGTGAACGTGCAGTGAATTGAGTGACAACCAAATGGAATTTGCTTCATCAGGACATCCCATCCAGCATCTGCAGTCATTTATCCAAACGACAAGCAATTTCAGGTTAGACGTAGTAAAGTGGTAAACAAGAACGTCGATGACAAGAATTTGATTGTTGCTGCTGGAGTGACGCTACACGAAGCTCTTTCAGCACTGCTGAGAAGTTGGCCAGTGAAAAGATCAGCGTCCGAATTATCGATCCATTCACTGTCAAACCCATAGACAAAGGACTGATAATTGAAAATGCAAAACAAGTCGGAGGCAAGATCATTTCAGTCGAGGATCATTATCCAGAAGGTGGTTTAGGTGATGCTATTCTCGATGCAGTCAGCGAGAAGCCTGGTATCATAGTGTGTAAACTTGCAGTTAGAAAGTGTCCCGTTCAGGTTCTCCTGCTCAACTCCTTGATAAATATGGGATCAGTTCTGGGAAGATTGTCGATGCTGTGAGGTCTGTCCTTCAGCTGTGATAGCTTGCGCGACCAAACACTTATTATGGAATCATCAACATAGTGTTAATCTCGGGTTTCCCCGGTAACACCCACCGCACGGGCCAAAGCCAAGAATTATTAAAGACAAATACTGCCGCAAGTGTAATGGCGACAGGAAAGCACAAACACATGCTCAATGCAGGGAAAGGAAAACTTATCTACGAGTACACAAACGTCAATTTGGGTGAGAAAAATCCAGAAAGAAAAAAAAATATTTATTTTTATTTTTACACCTTTATTATACACCTTGATAGGTTTTGCAAGTGCTCTCAAAAGATATTGGGTGGGTAATTTTGTTACTTTTTAGAAGCTTTCAAAGAAAATGATGTTTTTTTCAAACCTCTTTATATCCTACTGTTTACAAGGGTTCAAAAAGTTTTTGACATCATCCTGTAGTTCAAAAAACATTGACAATGTCAGGATTTCGTTTAGTTTTGGCCTTCAAAATACTCTCCGGCTCTTGTCTTACAAAGTTACAGGTGTTAACCCAACCTCTCATGGGAAGAATGGTACTCAGATTAGGGTGAGTTCCATGGCTCTGAAAATATTGCTTTTGTTTAGGTAACAAACATAAATCGCTGGTGCCAAATCAGGACTATGGGCTTGAGAAGGCAGTAATAATTATTTGCAGATATGGTGTTTTATCATCAAAAAATCTAAAACTTGGGCATTTGTCGTGCAAAAGGGAATGTTCAAGATTTCAAGACTTAGCCAAAAGCAGTTTTTTTCAGAGCTCAGGAACACACCCTCATCTGAATACCACTGCGCCATGAAAAATTGGCATAGATGTCTGCAAATTTGCGCTGAAAGAGCTGGAGAAATGTTTAAAGCCCTGAACAAATCAAAATCTTTAAAGCGGAAAGATTCTCTGAACTAGTGAACTACAAGGTGATGTCAAAAACTTTTCAATGCCCTTCGTATTCTTACCAATTGAAGCGATTCAAAGGTGCCTACTCTGTGGGGTAGAAAGGAAGGGCTCCGGCTAACTCAGTCGTTATTTGATTCGCTTATCAAACTCCTGTTAAGTCTTCGTTTATGAGATTTCTTTATTTGATTACACCATCATCAGAAACTATTCCCTCGGAAACCTTCACTGGGAATTTGCTTTAATTTGACTAACCGAAAAGACACGACTTCAGATTCTGTGTATACTTTCACCGATAAGATAAGATCACAACATTGCTTATTCAAAACTACCAATGTCCCCAAATTCCTCTTTCGTCACACAATCTTCCTGAGCCAAACTCCAAAAATTACCATTCGTCACCAAAACAAGAGACCTCTCATCTCAAAAGAAAAGAATGGACTTGCAACTTAAATTTTGCAACTGGCTTTTTATATTCTAAAATCTGATTTTCAACATTTCATTTCAGAAAGACAGAAAGGCAAATACATTTATCTTCCAAATGGAAAGAGAAAAACGAGAAAATGAACACATTAAAATAACAAGGGAGCGACCCTTCATTCATACTTCCCACACAACCACTTGTCTTACCCCATTAAAATAAAATGAAAGCGAGACAATAAACAAATGACAACCTGTATACCAGAGGCAATAAAATAAACCGAAGGAACAAAACCCATACACCAAAAA
>JASGXE010005808.1:0-21076 GCA_030068105.1 Sinentomon sp. SZTP_YWyxl | reverse complement strand
CTGCTCTTCCATAGGAAAATCTACTGAGTGGCAAATCCAAGACCCCCAGCTTTCAAACGAATCCCATAAAAAGTTATTCTACAATTTCGATTCAGAATGTCTCAAAAACAGCTGGAGATGGTTTTCCTGGTGCATTTTACGGGACAATCTGTACATAAGCGATTGTGTTATTTTTCCGATGTTGAGTTGGAATATTTACGTGCATCGTTCTTGGCTGGCTATTGTAATTTTTCGAATGTGGATTTGTTTTAAAGGCATCTATTTTTCTGTCGTGTTACTTTTCCAATGTTGATTTAGAATATTTTTCCATTCTTTTGTATATCACATTATTGCCTAAAATGTTGATATGGGATATTTATATGCATCTTATTTGGCAATCGTGCTATTTTTCCGATGATAAGTTGGAATTTTTTCACACTTTCTCAGACAGAGACTTTTTGTGATGTTGAAACAGGATATTTTCACACTTCTTTCTTCGCCATCATGTTATTTTTTAGTTGAATTGAGATATTTTCATCTCAACATTGCGTTTATTTTTCTGATGTTGGAATGGAATACGTGTGTCTGTATTTCTTCGCCATCATACTATTTTTCAGATGCTGAAATGCAGATATTTTTACACAGAAAACCTAAAATATTCTGTTATTTTTCAGGTGTTGGATTGGTTTTATTTCACGTGCCTTTCTTATGAGTAGCTTTGCTGTCATTGGGGGTGTGGCATTTCTTATTTTCTAGATCAAGAAAACGCTGGAGTTGTATGAACAGTTGCAGCAGAGGATGGGTGTAGCAATTGTTGGGCCATCAGGCTCTGGTAAAACAGTCCTACGCAAGCTATTAGCAGAGGTTAATGCATAATTTTAATGCAGTAGTAGTTGTTCAGGGTTATTTATGCACGCATTCAGACAACTTGGACTTCTCTATTTTTAAAATGGAGATCTGGAGGCGGAGAGAGAACTTCTTTCTTATGATTATTGATTCATTATTGTGAATGTGCTGCGTAAATTAATAAAACACCCAATAATTTGCAGATTTACCCAGAAATAATTAGAAATTTACCCAGACTGGAACACCAGGTTTGCTTCTCACGAACCTTCCAGCTGATTTTCGTTTAGATTGCCATTTGACTGATAGCAAAGGATACCTCACTTTGAGGAGGAGGTGTGTGAAATTTTAAAGTGGTCTCTCATATTAAATCTCTTTCATTTTAAGTCTCTCATAATTGATATGGGAGTAAGAGTGATGCACACAATAGTCTGAAAATCTCTTGACTTGCACGGAATCAGTGAGAGAAATATTTTGTTTCTAATTTCATGGCCGCATGAGAATTGCTTCATGATGATTGTGCCAATAATTGTGCAAACTGTCAATTAACCACCTATGCATTTCTATGGAATAGTGTTACATAACATGCATGCATTGGGTCTTATTTTCTTTCTGAAACACTGAAAATGAAAGACAAACATTGAAATGGCATAGACATATTTTTCATATGAGAAAAGGCTCGGTGATAAATCGCTGACTGCTCGTGGAAAGCAATAGCCTTTCTATATTATTGTCAATTGATATCGGCAGTTATGCTATCGAAATCAACATGTGGTTTTGTTTTACAGAAAAAGTCGCTGGCCGTCCTCATTTAGAGGGACTACCTTTTTTCTCATAATTAAGTGTTCCTCACTGAGTTGAAATTTATGCCAAAGGCATCACTTGCCCATTTTTCTTCCTCATTGAAATGAAAAATATAAATCTCCACTTTAAAACAGAAACCAAAGATCCTCTTTGTTATTCTCTTCAGGAAAGCTGATGTTTTCCTTTCACTGTTAACAATGATTACCTCCCCCAATTCAAAATTTTTCCCATTTGTGCATTTTGTTCCCTGTATCCATGCCCCACCTTTGAAGAGTTCTGCTGCTCCCCTATCAGAAGAAGGCGGTGGTGGTAATGGACATTTATCAATTATTTGTATCTATCCAAACTCCGAGATTGGATTCTTCAAACTGTGCAAACATTCTTTGCTTAGTAGTTTCACGCAAGGAAATATTTTCTTGCAAAAAGTTAATGGAAACAGTTCATGCAAGTTGGCCCAAAATATGGATTGTGAAATCAATTCGCCTTTTTTGTCAAATTAATATTTCCCTAAAAGTTCACTTTGTCGAAACCGGATGGGATCGGATCTACCATTTACCCAGCTATGAGGGTATGCCATCTGCAAAATATTGTGGAAATGTGGGTGTAAGGGGCTTGCAATGTCTTGTTTTGTCACTGGAACTAATTTCTTTGCGAAAAGCTCGGACTCTTGTCAAGCGAATCGATTTTTTTGTGCCAATTCTTTCAAATATGCATCGTCTCTTTTTTCCTCTTTTCGATTGGATTCGAGCAGGCCCTTACAAGTAGAGGTGTGAAGTTGAAGCAGTATGTCATGAATCCGAAAGCAATGTCAAGGACAGAGTTACTTGGACAAATTGATCTTGATACTCGTCAGTGGACAGACGGAGTGTTGACAAAAAGTGCCTTTCTCGTCTACAGTGAATCCCAAGGTGATTGAAGGTTTTGCTTTTTTGAAATTTTATTGTGGATTGTTATTGTTTCTACTAGTCTGCAAAATGATCCTCTTTCCAGGGTTCCCACTTCTTGAAAATTTCAGGAAAGTGTGACGTTTCACTCCCGCTTAGTGGATTTTCAGGCGAACACTGGAGAAAGTACCTGACGTCTGACTTGAAGGTGAGCTAATGCCAAGGTTGTGAAAATGCAGTTGCAGCTTTGGCAGTTGGTGGTGTGTGGTGATGTATGGGTGGGGAACAGTGGAAATGGATTGGGGAAGGGCCAGGGGATGCGGTGAACTTGGGTTTGTCGGGTCGAGGGAGATTGCTGCCCAACTTTGAAAACTGTTGGTAAGGAAAGTCATGGGAATTGGAATTTGAACTGGTTGTGCATTGCTGGTTGATGTGATAGGCAACGGCAGTGTAGGATAGGCAGCGTGGGTCTCCATGATGTGATCGCACCGGAGTCTGTGTTGGAATGCTGAGATCCATGCACGGATTATCGACTGGCATTTTCATAAGCAAAATGGCAAACAACCATGACCATTCCGCATCTGTTAAAGCTCCAGCCCAGTATGTCCCCATTTCAGAAAATTCCACAATGAGATTTACGATCCTAGTTCAATAAAACATTTTCAACACAGTAGTTCTCATGCTCTGTTGTCTGTCCCAGCAGTTGCTCTTCCATCCTTGTAATAGAAAACAAAAGCTAAAATTTTTATAACTATGCTCAGAGATCGCATTACTCTATTCCAAAGCAAGAATCTGATGCAATGGGACTGCAGCACCTTGTGGCGGCGATTTTTCTTTGTTGTCCTAATGTTCATTTAGTTGAGGGAGTCATTGCTCAGTCTGGTAAGATCTGCCACTGAGATCTCTAACTAATGTTTACACGGTCGGTCCCATTGTGGGAATCTGCAAACCCCGACAATGGGACCGACCGTGAAAGGATCTGAGCCCATGAGCCGTGATCACAGCCATTGAAATCCAGGGATCAGGTTTTATGTGACCCTTTTGCAAGATGTCTGTTTATAATGCATCAAGTTTGTGAACAATATCAGTTCCTAAAATCAAAAGACTGCAAAACATACTTTTTATTTCTGTTTGATGATGTATAGATGTCACATCGTGGATCATTTGCGATGGAGATATTGATCCTGAATGGGTGGAGTCTTTGAACTCTGTTTTGGATGACAACAGATTGTTGACCTTGCCAAATGGTTGGAGAATACAGTTTGGGCCGAATGTCAATTTCATATTTGAAACGCACGATTTGAGCTATGCATCCCCAGCCACAATATCACGGCTTGGAATTGTGTTCCTCAGGTTGGTATAGAATTCATGCGAAAATTGCAGTTTGTTACTTGCACATCCTTTGTTACAAGTGTAAATGAGCTGACCTGGGCAATAGCAATGTGAAAGTGTGGTCATGCCACTGACATTTGTTTATAGCATGAGATTTGACAGCAATTCAAATCCATGGGAATGAAAACTCAGGCTTTTCCTGAGTTTTATCAAGGAAAAACAAATAAATTGCGATTTGCGGCAGATTCATTCGCTGAAATGTTGGATTGAGTGGTTTATGAAAGAAGATGCAGATTTGTGGAATTTTCCAGTGACATAAAAAATGAATGAATTCAATTAAAAAAAATTCTCAAGCAATTTTAGACTTGTTTGTGCCAATGTGATTCGCTTTTCATTCAAACCTTTTGAAGGTTGCTCTTCCTTTTGACTGCATTTCTGATCAAATAATGTGCATCATTCTGAATTATAATCATGTTTATCGCAGTGAAGACGATGTGAATTTCAAGGGTTTGGTGGAGTGCTGGCTGAAATCGGAATCCAAGATCAATGCAAAATGTTCTTTCTTGTCGCAGATGATCAACGATTATTTCTACAAAGGTAAGGTTTATGAATTCTGTGTTGCATTTTTCTGGTTTGCGTTTTTGGGCTTGGATTTAATAGCATCATGTTGCAAGGTCAGAGAGGATTTTATAAGGTCCTGTGATGAATTTTGTGACAAATTTAACACCTTCACAAGTAGATCAAAAAGCGAATAGAACCGCAACAAAATTTTTCAATAAAGGCAATGAATGATCTGTATTTGATGGATTAGAAATTAAAATTTCTACTCACTTCCTCTGTTTTTGATGCCATGTATGACAGAAAAGACATTTCTGGACTTGTTTCCAGTGTCTGCCCAGAAAAGAAACAAGAGTTTATGCGCGGGCTGGGGAGAATTGACCTAAAGCACCTGCTGCACTACCCAAGCTGAACACAGGATTGTCTCAAAAGTCACAGTCCATATGGGAATGAGACGGCCTTTTTCGATTTCTGTTTCTTTTTCTTGGGCTCGGAACAATTTTTCAGGGGCAACACAGTACGATTGATGACGTTTTTCTTGAAATTCTTGTGCCCTTACATCTTGTGCAAATCATTTGTGCCCGAGATTTGCAGCACAACAGGCTTTTGTACCATGAAAAAAGGAAGGTTTTCCCGAGTAGGTCATCACAGAAAAACAATGTGGTGTGGGACTGCAGGACGATGCCTCAATTTCTGTGCCGAAAATTCACAAAATTCGTTCCGACGGTTGAAATTGTCACAGAATCCTTGGGGTAGGGAATTTTAGCATATGATGTCGCTTCATTGACTTTTCGATTCTTCTCAGGGGCTGCTGGCAGATGAACCCACGTTCATCCAAAAGATCTGCTGACCTTGCACGAAATCTACTGCGGAAAATTGGGGTCAGTCTAATGGTGACATGCGGGTTGCCTCATTAAGTCATTACCATGCTTTTATCGCAATTTTTGGACTGTAATCCTCCAACCGAGCATCTTCTGGCCAAACGTCACACGGTCAAATAGCTCAACTCATCAACTGTAATGAGTCCAACGTCACCAATGCCTACAAAATGTCTCCATCCGCACAAATTCTTTATCAGAGAAATTGTCACTAACCAAAATACATGTCTTCCTCCCTGCTAAATATGGTGAGAACCGATGCTGGACGTTTTTAATGGATTATCCATGTCCAATGACGTGGAACTTTCATAAGCAAAACAGTAGGCGACTCGGCATTTGTGAATTCTGTAACCCAATTCATTATGAGGAAATATTAATTCAGGTTCCAAAGTCTGTCAAGTAACCTTGAAGCATCCTTCGAAAAATGACTAAATTACATCTATATAGGCATCCAAATTACTCTTCATTTACACAGACAAAAACACCTTGTATTTCGAATTGCTTTCCGAATTATGGCAATCCCCATGGGTGAAAGGAAACTTCCAGTGATGCCGCGAGCAAATTTCAATAGCCATCAAGGGCCATTGACAAATGACATCATTTTGATGCCCAAACACAACACAATAGAGCACAGACACACGGACACTCGGACATTGCCATTTTAAAACTAAAACGATTTGACTAGGTATTGAAAAACTGTATTAACTGTAGTGGAGTGGAGCACAAACAGCAATAGGAAAGTGCCACACTTAACGCGATTCGTACGAATGACAGGACAAAAAGGACATGGCTGATGAAATTAGCAAGAGTAGAGCAACCTCAAGACTGGTTGGGTTGTTTCACTGCCTTAATAACGTTGGCGGATGGTCAGACCTAAAAGAATATCTGTTCCCCCTAACTACGTGGGCAGGCATGATCACAATTTTAAACTCCGGTCAAAGATTGCCCGCAGAGATGTGGGGAAGTGTTCTTTTGTGTGTAGGACAGTAAGGGAATGGAATGCTTTGAGCCCTGTGGTCTTTGGCAATGCTCGTGATATAAGTGCTGACACGTTTAAGAGAAATATTATGCAGAGGACGAATTAATCTAGTTTTTATCCTGTCTGGATAAATTACACATTGTTTTGATTCATGTTGTCTTTGCGTCACACTATGACAATGCCTTCTGGTTGCTATTGTTTATGCTATCCACATTGTAATTTGCGCAGGAGAAGTCCATGCAAATTAAAAAAAAAAAATAATAAATTCATTTAATGGTGCATCTGACCTGGGTATATGGTCCGGCACAAGTGAAAAAGTGCACTTTTTTGATTTCCCTTCTCATTTTGTATTTTTCTTTTTTTGTGTGGCGATTTCAATAACCTTGGCTGTATCATCATTACTTTCAGCAATGGAATGGGTTTTGAAGCAGAATGCACAGGTGGTCGAAATGTCGATGGTCGGCTTGTTGCAGAATGGCCTTTCCCAGCTGACCTCAGTAGGGAATTCTGCACAGTTTGCAGTCAGTCTGGTCCGTGGCTTCGGTGGCAATTTGCAGGATGCAACTTTGGAGACCTTCGCCAGGGAGGTGTTCTCGTGGATTGGTGAACAACCAGTTGATCCAAGAAACATCCTTGACACTTATTACGATCGAGATTCGGGTCGGCTGGAATCGTATGCACGAACCTTGAACTCGATGAGCCGTGCCAGAACTGGGCCAGGTACAAGGCGACGACTTTCCATTCAACGGACTAGCGATCTTGAGATTTCGCAGGAACCATTCTCTTTGGTTTGTACGCCTTATGTCAGACGTGTGATGGACCACCTGCGGCCGTGGCTTTATTCTGAGGGTGGGGTCACCCTCAGTCAGCCCTTCCTGTTGGTTGGACCGGAAGGATGTGGTAAGAGCATGATCCTTGACAGATGCTTCAGTGAATTCAGATACGATCAAGTTGCTACAATCCACTGCAGTTCCAAAATAACACCTCATCAAGTGCTGCAAAAATTAATACAGGTAGGGTTTCTGATTTTCTAAACTCGCCATTGTTGATTGACCCCCTTGTGATAGCAGTGATTGTTCGTTCACACCTTGTGTTGTGGAGTTACAGAGGTAAATTTTACCCCCATATGGACTCTCTTCACCGTTCATTGCTGTGTTCAATCAACTGTTGAAATTTTACACACTTCTTCAACAGTCCGCTACTAACTGTTCGTAAATGTTGAAAAATGTGACATTTTGCCCCCGTGAACGTGGGTCTTGGGTCTTTATTAAGTACAAGAATTACAAGATAACAGATGAAACAGACATCTGGCAGCTGTATGCTGGGCACATCTTCAGTCTGGGTCCAACATCAGCGTCTTGCTGTGAGCTGTCTATTTTCATCTGTTTGATCTTGTGCTTGTGCTTGATAAAGCCCCACTTTAGCGGGGTGTAACCAGTGGCGTGCGGTGGGTGCCAGATGCAGGCAGGCACTTTGTCCAGAGCAGTGTCGTCGAAGATGGAGGGGTTCGGGGAGGGGGTGTCCCCCTCCCCTAAGGGGAAGAAATTTTGAAAAAATGGAGCATCAAATGGTGCTCAGAATGCTAAAGTTACTGAGCATTTTTTTACAACTGTATGCATCCAGTTGAATAGCAGCAAGGTGCGGACGACGTATTTCAGTGAGGTGGTTAGCAACTGAGGTGAAAGGAAAAAATCACTTTTGCAATTTCAAAAGAATCTTTCACAACAAGCAAAACCCAGATTGGTTGCAGAAAATTTAATTGGGGAGCAGTGTCCCCATGCCCCCCGTTCGCGCAGGCCTGGCTTTGCCGCTGCAAGCCAATTTCTAGCTTTTTATCCAATAGGCATTTTAATGTTCAATGTTGAATTTCCATTTTGTTGAACATTTGCGTTTGCGAAACATCCATTTCAAATCAAGCTCCGAAAAATCGATATTTTCAGTGACAAACGCAAAAATGTGCCATTTGAGGGAGTGTCTTCATCAAAAACAGAAATTTATTGAAATTCATTGGCTTCACAAATTGTGGCACCGACTTCAAAAGCTTATTCAATCGTGACCACATTTCACAAATTTTTTCCCACACACCAGAATCTGATGTTTTCATAAGCAGAATCCAATGCTTCCCTTTTCTGTTTCCCATTCCCGCAAAAAAACAACATTTGGCCGCACTTGACATTCAAAAATTGCTGCAGACAGCATGCCTTTGGCGATGCAAGGTTTGCATTATCACAGCAGAGGGCTGCGATCAGCGGGAGACAACGGAACAACACGAATCTTCACGCTTGCTCTCCGCAGAGATGCAGCTGGAGGCAGATTTCAAAGTGCCTACTGGGCAACAAGTACTGCTCCACTTGCGGTGGGTGAATTCACCTGACGGGATGGAGCGGCATGGGCTCATCGCATCCCCACAGATCCCTCAGAGCAGGCGGCATCGCATTGCGCCTCTTCTGAAGCTCGCGCGCCGAAGGAGCAGTGGATTCGCTTGCGTCTGGAAGACCAGCGAGAAAGAGGGTGGGTAGGGTAACCTCATCCGGAAAGAAGGGAATTCCCAGTTGAGGCATCGTTCAGCGCAGACACTGTCAGCAGGCAAATCAGAGTGTGCCTATCTCAGAGATGGCTCAGTCCATATTATTTGTGGACTTTGATGGCCCGATTGCAAATGTTTGCAAAAAAATTAAAAATGCACAATTCATGAAATTTTTCTTGGGCAGGCAGCGCCTGCCTTGCCTGCCCTGACCGCACGCCACTGGGTGTAACGTTGCATTTTTCAACATTGACGAACGGTTAGGAGCCTTTGTTATTTTGTCAACTATGTTTCCCATTCATTCGTGGTGCCCGTGCATTGACAACAGCATGGGTGAGGTGCCGGGGCCACGGCATCCCAAAACCTGATTGCAAATGACACCTATTATTGTGAGTTGGATTGCTGCAAGGACAAGACATGGTTTAGAATGCCTCTAAATTGTATTTCAACAGTGTGAACTTTCTGCAGAAATTTTCAACGAGCATTCTGCACAAAAGCGGGTTTCTGATCCTGCAGTTGCTTTCCTGAGGATGATTTCTTACATTTGGAACAATTGGATCATTGCATTGAACTGCTGCTCCTTTGTAATTGTTGCTCGGCATTTTGCAACTTGGGAAAACTCGTGAAGAAGTACATTTTTACCTCATTAAAATAAAAACTTCAGAAATGTAAAAAAAAAGATAATTTTAAAGAGGAATTCCTTGCAATTTTTGATGCCATGATGTTATTTTTTTCTTTACAGTTGTGTATATCAATTTCCAGCAACCGTGGCAGGGTTTTGCGACCTAAGGAATCAGGAAAACTGATCCTTTATCTGAAAGGGCTCAATCTTGTAAAGCCTGACAATTGGGGAACCTGTCAGCTGGTAGCCTTTCTACAACAGTTGATAACCTATGGGGGATTTTATGATTCAAGCTCAGACTGGGTCAACATCGAAGGAGTCCTTATAGTTGGCAGCATAACTCCAGGGACAAATCTGGCAAAGTATCTTCTGTCCCCTCGTTTCACGTCAATTATCAAGATCCTTTCTATTGGGTACCAGGACAAGGAACAACTGAACACCATCTATAAGACATGCTTGACGAGAATGTTTCATTTTTACCTGCCTTCTCATCCTGTTTGGTCCTCTTCTCAAATGGTTGAACGTCTGGCTGCTTCTTCGATTGCTGTCTATTCACAGCTCCAGGCAAATTTTTCAGCTGTTCAAAATCCTCACTACAACTTTACCCCTGTCAAATTAACCCGCTGGCTATCATCCCTGACACGATATCCCATAGAAGAAGCTAGGACTCCCGATTCACTCCTGGAAGGATGGGCTTATGAGGCCTGTCGGATGTTCAGGGATATGATGGCTTCAGATGCTGACAAGAATAAGTTCGATTCAATTGTCAAAGAAGTTTTGATTACTGAATGGAAATTGAGTGAAATTTGGCAGAACCTAAAAGGTAATTTGAGGAGCCAGCGAGGGAGTTGGGGGAGTTTGAGTGGATTTCTTTTAAAAAAAAAATCATCTCCACTGTCATTTACCTACCATGTTTCTTTTAAACTTGACCAAATCCAACTTGCAGAATTGACAGATGCTGAAAATGCTGTAGAACTAGGCTACTGCAAAAATAGGTCACATTTTGGCCCCACGATGGTGTCATGTTTTTTTTTTATTTTTTTTTTATCCCCTTTCGAAGAATGCAGAAAACTGCACGATGACAAGTTGTCAACCAGACCAACTTCACCTTGACTGCTCCATCTCACATGGAGACACACGTCCACCTTATGGAGACACCCTTGATTGAGACACCTTTGATGGAGACACCTTTGATTGAGTGCGAAATCTCATCTCTGATTCTCGGCCAATTACGTGACCAAACTTTATCAACAAATTGATGCGAAGTATTACATGGTCCCGTCTAGTATATAGGCTTGTTTCACAATGGCCTTTCCTGACTGATCTTCAGGGGAGGGGTACTTGATAAACACACACGATGCAGCACACGACTCTTGACGGGAGCACACGATGCTTTGCATCAGCATGAACATAGAAAACGATTAAACGAAAGTCGCATAGAAAGTGACTGAGAATGATACACAGTGAATGATACAATGAAGATACATATTATGTTGATGTTTGTGGTTTCCCAGGCTAATTGCGACCTCCCTCTTTTTGTTCTGATTTTACCCTTGTGACCTTTTATTGTGGATAAAGTGCACCAAATGTAGGCGTACCAAATGTAGGCGCACCAAATGTAGGCGCATGTCTTCTTGTGCTTTTGAACAGAATGGAGTCCAGTCAGGCCAATCATCTATCCAAAGACAGTTCACCATCTATTTATAATTCAAGTTTGCCACCAATGACATCGCATTGTACTACTTTGTTCCGAATAGATATGCCAGTTTGTGCGCGATTCTATCATGCATTTTCTTGTTGTGATCATTTTCGAGCTGCCTGACTGAAAGGTGCTTTTAATGGTCAAATATTGGCTTGCATCTCCTAAATTCATTCATCGATGCACATGGTTTTCACGGTGGCAACCTGGAGGCGTGATGTTCTGGTTACACGAATTTCGGAATTTCCAAGTCTGAAAATGTTTTGGCTGAAGAAGGTTGATTCCCTGAACTGGAATTCTGCCTGGGTAAAACTTTACCACCTTGTTTACAGCATTTTGGCCACCAACTGGACAGTGATTAAAATGTCCGAGAAAAAGGGCCGGAACGCACATTCACAAAAAGGGCATCTCATTTAAATTTGAGGGCACATATGGGTCGTCATTTCAGGTTTATACAGGGGGCTTGTCGCGTCAAAGAGGCTGGGTGCAGCCCAGGAGGGGGTGGGGGTCGGAGCCCGCAGAAATGGTGGTCTGGGGCAGCACCTCAGCGGGGTTCCAAGGGGCAGGGCCCCTGGTGGGGGGTCTGGGGGCGGAGCCCCCCAGAAGTTGAAGGATTTTTGAAATTTTAGGGTTCATTTTGGAGGAATTGGTGTTCCAGAGCCAAATTTGTCCAGAGAGAAGATGCCGTGGCGGGGCATGGAGCGGGGAGTGATGAATGCCCCCTAAAAGAGTCTCTGCATGAGATCACATAAAAATCATTTCTGAAATGTTTAGCGATGATGTCGCATGAGCCACAGGGGATGTCGAAATCGAGAGTGGAGCCCTGGTCCACTCAGTGGAGTCCTGGAATCCTATAGTAAAATTGGTCCAATCAAAAATTGGACCAATTTTATAGCAGTTCATCGCCAATCCACTTCTGCTGGACTCTATTCCTTCCAGCCTCTGTTCGCAAAGTTAAAGATGCAATTTCAGTCCCCATGTTGGCCATGGACTACTCTGGAAATAACGATTTCGGAATCTCTGTTCCTGCCAATCTGCGTTGTTGTATAAGTGGTATGCCTTGATGCGGTGAAAGGTTCTTTCAAAGTTACATCGGAACGCACGTTCCGGTGTGACTTTGAAAGGGCCGGAACGGACTGAGCTAGGGCAGGCCGGAACGCCGTTCTGTTGCGTTCCATCACACTTTAATCACTGCAACTGGACATAAGTGAAATTTAATTCATCAAACTACCATGCAGGATAATGATTGAAAAATGTTGTTTTTGTTGCTGCTTCCCAAATGGAAGTTCCTTTTCATTGCAGGTTTTTTTTTTGCTTTGATAGGAATGAACTTTTTGGTTTCTGTTCTGCCTTTTTCAGGCAATTATTTTGTCAGTCATGGAAGTAAGCGTTCCCCTGAGGCAGGCCTATCAGGAAAGCAATTGAACAAATTGGATGCAGAATCGTTGAGATCACTTGTCCAGAAGTATGGGATTGTGCTAGGTTAGGAAGTTGGTCGACAATAGATAGGTACATATTCTAGGGAGACTCGAATCAGACTCCTGAAGCACTTTGATGTGCTCACCAATGAGGGTATGGCTCATCACAATGAGAAATGATGGCTCATTAGCTGATGTGCTCATCACCACAATTGAAGAACATGCATCAGGATTTAACATTTCTCTTGAGATGAGTTTCTGATGAACCGGTCGTGTGTTCATTTCATCTCCGAATGGAAGAGACTCGCTCATCTCACCAGAAATGGTAAATCCTGTGTTCCACACCTGACACTGAAGTGGCTTACGATCCATGCTTCGGGGGGTCTTGGAGGAGTGACAAGTGTAACATGTGTTGTGACTCTTATTTATTTATTTATTTATTTATTGTATTTATTTATTTATTTATTTTATTTATTTATTTCGTCTTTGTTTATTAGACATAAACCTGCGGAGTTAACACTTATGTGTTCTCTTACACTTAACCAGCAAAGCAAGAAATTATCAAATAAAATATCAAGGAAAGGGCTAGATAAACATTTTACAACGGTATGTCGGACTTGGACAAATAAAAATCTAGAATTTTCTTCTTGAATTCCGAAACATTTGGAGAGCTTCGAATTGCAAGCGGGATAGAGTTCCATATGGTGGGGACCAGATAGGAAAAAGAACCCTCGAACAGTGAAGTTCCATGATAAGGGATAACAAGGTTTCCCTTTTTACGTGTGTTGGGCATGAGTACCACTTAAGAGGTGCTCAAAAAGGTAGCTTGGCTGTTTTGATCCAATAACTTTATAAATGAGAGTGGCATAATGGATTCTACATCTCAGAGTGCGGGACAATAAGCCCAGTGCAAACCTATCAGCACTTACGTGGTCATATTTTCGCAAGTTGCAGATAAATCTTACACAGGAGTTCAGGAGCTTTCTCAAGCGGCCTGAAGCTCAACACTGAGCCTTGCAAAGACAACATCACAATAATCCATAATGGGGAGTAGAAGATTCCTAACAAGTCTCAGCTTAATATCCTTAGACAAACTATTCTTGAAACGAGCAAGTGACTGTAGTTTTGCGTAAGTGGCCTTGCAAACATGAGCAACATAAACATCCCATTTAAGGTGCTGGTCCAACTCAACAAATCAACTCTTCAAATTGATATTTTATTTCAGTGAATTGGAACTGTCTTCTTTCGAGTTTAAATTCCACTTCTTCATTGGAACATGCAGCAATTGTTCGTATGGCTGCATTGCCCTGAAATTGTGTTTCCGGACTCACAATAACGTTTGCTTCATTTTTCAGAGGCTTAAGATCTCGTTTCTGAACATAATGGGTGCAATGGAGACAGTGTACTTGCTCAAGGCCACGTTTCCAATGGACCCTGGCCCAGGGGTGCTGAGTTTGGACGCACGCAAAGTTTTAAAATTTATTCATGATATGTGCCAAACTGGAAAACAACTCTTTCTTCAATTTTAAACCGAGGTTGTGGAAAAACGAACACTGAAGGAACAGGACAATGTCATTTTCTTTTCCGCATTTCGGATTCGTGCTATACCATTAATAATTTTTTGTGTTTCACATTCAGCAGTGAATACAGATATACATTCTATCTTTTTTTGCATCGAACAAAAAATTATCTTTGTTCATGTGATAATGTTGTATCGAGATTGACTTGCTAAATGTCCCACTCTGTTTAGTGTGAGCTGAAACCATTTAGTCTTCTCCCGCAGGTCGTGATTTGCAGGGCTTCAATCTCCTAATCTACCAGGAGGTTCTTGATGCTGTATCCTACTACGACAGAGTTCTATCTTCTCCAAAGGGCTCTCTTCTTCTGGCTGGGAGATCGGGAATTGGAAGAAAAACCACAGTCAGATTATTATCAGCTATGAATGATACCAAAATTGTGACACTGAAGGCAGGAATGGATTATACGATCAAAAAGTTCAAGATGGATCTGAGAAATGTGCGGATAAAGCTGGCTTTGACTTTGTGTCCACTAATTTTTGCAAAGAAGTTTCTTCATCGTCTTATTCTTTTCATACATTCTGATATTCTCCCTCATAGCTCGAAACCAGTATAGTGGTTCATCGTTGTTACACTCACTTCCACGTTTTTGGATTAATATGATGCACAAAATGTGGTCATGCATAAAGCATCGAATGCAATGTCAATGTCATTTCAAGGCAAAGTTCAAATGCAATGCAATGTCAAAGTTCAGATTATTGTGCTAGAAAATGCTGGAAAGGTCAGCAGACAGTGCAGGTCTTGACTCCACTTGAAGCACCTCGACTTGACAGAATTATAATTTCAACTGCCCCAGAGGGCCCACGGGGCCATTTTCTTTCTTTTTCTGGATCTCCCATTTGCTGTTTATACACCCGTTGGAACCAGGAAAAACAACAACATTCGCAAGAAAGATAGTGATGGGCCCACAATGAGAATAAAGAAAATCAGACAATCGATCCCAACACATTATTTACACATCGTCGTCAAACAAAGACAAGATAAATAAATAAAAAAATTGACGCCTGCCTGACTTTTATTTTTATGCAATAATTTTAATTCCAGGCAATGCAAATGGCTGGCATCGATGGCGAACAGGTCTACTTGATCATTGAAGACCATCAGATCAGCCTGAATCCATTTTTTCTTGACTTGATCAACAGCCTTTTGGCATCTGGAGAGGTTAGATTTGGTTCGCAGCGGCTTGCAAACCAATGTTTTTTGTGGCAAATTTGAAAGTTAAACTGGGCTCCGTTCCTTGAAAAAAAAATTAGAATGATTTTCAGTCCAAATCCATGAAATTCTTTGGCATAGGTGGTTACAGAAGAATTTTTGAGGCTGAAGGAACACCAACTGAATTGGGATCGGTGAAATCACCAATCAGCTGCCGAGCATACTGATTCCTATTTCTTTGTCAAAAACACGTAATAAAAGGCTGCTGACCGTTCGTAAATTGAATAAAAAGGCAACGTTTCATCCCAACATACGCGGGGCTTTGTCAAGCAAAGATAAAGCCCCACGTATGGGGGTGAAACGTCGCCGTCTGATACAATTTACGAACGGTTCGGGGGAACATACCTGGTCCGAAATGTTGAAGTCCGAATGGCTTTAAATTAATTTAGAATGGCTTAGGATAGGTTAAGTTAGGTTGGGATAGTGTAGAAAGGTTAGGTTAGGTCAGTTTAACTTGGATTTGATGAAGGTTTTGCGAGATTGGCATCATTCGATCTTGAAGGTTTTCGGACCAAAGTATCCCGACCCAACGGTTCGCGGCCTTTTATTGTGTGTGTTTAGCTATATTTCCCGTTCGTGTTGCCTGTGCTTTGATTGTTTCTATTCTAGAAAAGGTTTTAGCATAGAGGATGGAGGATCTCAACAACAGCGGCATTTTAGAAAATGGATCTCCGTGACAAAATCATCATCCCGAACAATTAATGCCAATAATTGCAATCATCAACTTGTTCCCCTTATTTACCAAACATCTCATTTTTTACTCTTTTTACCTCTCTTTTCATTAGATACCAGGTTTGTATTCTTCAGAAGAGCTTGAAGGAATCATATCTCCACTTCGTGACATCAGCCTTCAAGATGGCTTCAATGGACCCCTGATGGCCTACTTTGCAAACAGTAAGCAAGCAGGCTTGTTTTATGATTTCATCATTGAAGTGCATTGGTAAAAGATGTTGGATTTGTAAAAGATGATGTAAAAAGATGTCTTGATAGGTGATTTCCTTTTTTTTCTTGAAAGACTCGACTTATGAGACCTGTTCATGCAGGACTGGTTTAAGCAATTTTTTGGTGTTTGAGAGAAATTATTTTGATGCCCAAACTTCAGAAATTGCAAATAAACTTCAGATGCACACAAAAACCATGTTCACTCACATGAGAATGCTCTGCACCTGCAGGCAACCCACAAGTAAATTGATGTTTACCGTTCCAAAGATGCCCAATCTTGTTGACAAACAAGTAACAGGATGTGATACAGTCGAGGGTTAAGCATACCTCCGAGATAAGAGGGAAAATCAACATTATTTTAAATGGCCAGATTTACCTCACAACTTGGAGGTAAGCTTAACCCTCGACTGGATCTTGCCACCGCAAGTGAATTTACATTGTGTGACCTGCTGTGGAAACTTTATGCATGGTTATCAAAAGCAAGCATTCGGTGGAAAGTTTAAAACAAGAAATGCACATCCAAATTACAGTTCTGTTAAAATACCTAAATAAAAGTCGTCAGCTGCATTATATTCATGATTTATTGCTAGAGAGACAATTTTGGCTAATTTAAATTGCAACAAATCTGTCACCTTTTTCATGCAGATCTCAAGTAGGCCTACACACAGGCAGTGGCGTGCGGTCAGGGCAGGCAAGGCAGGCGCTGCCTGCCCAAGAAAAATCTCATGAATTGTGCATTTTTTTTATTTTCGCACAAACATTTGCAAGGGCAAACCGCAAAACGTCAACGTGACCACAGAAGTCCACAAATGTGAGCCACATTCCAGAAAGGCACACTCTGATTTGTCTGTTGGGCCTCCTGAAAGATGTCTTGTCTGGGACTCCCTTCTTTCCCGATGCCAACAACCACAGAAGTTGCCCCACCCACCCTCTTTCTAGCTGGTCTTCCAGAATCCAAACGCAAGCCAATCCTCTGCTCCGTTGGCGTATGAGATTCAGAAGAGGCACCGAATATTTTTGCCTGCTTTGAGGGATCAGCGGGGATGCGATAAAGCCTATTATGCCGCTCCATCCCGCCGGGTGAATACCACCCACCGCAAGTGCAGTAGTTCATATTGCTGAGGAGGCACTTTCAAATCTGCCTCCGGCTGCATCTCTGCCGCGTCAACATTCATGTTGCTCTGTTGTCCTTGTTGCTCGCTGATCACAGGCATCTGCTGTGATGAAAATGAATGCAGGCTGAGCCTGCGATGAATGCAAACCTCGCTTCGCCAAAGGCATGTTGTTTGCTGCATTTGAATGTCAATTGCGCCCAAATGTTGATTCAGGGGGAATGGGAAACGGAAAAGGGAAACATTGGATTTGGATTGTGCGAAGTTTCGGAGTTTGATTTGGAATGAATGCATGAGCAAATTCCAATCAGGAGTCATTTCGCAAATACAAAAATGTTCATCAAAATGGAACCGCAACATTGTTCGGAATTATTCGGATAATTTTCTGCTAATTCTGTGGTCCGCTGATGCCTTTATTTTCCAGTGGAACATTGTCAATGCTTGAAAACCGTCAATTTTATCCGTTAAGCATGAAATTGGCTTGAACTTTCTGCCCCCTCTGGGCTTTTCTTGCCGTGCAATATTCTTTCGAAATTGAAACAAATCCATCGCATTATCCTTTTCCTTTCAGCTCAGTTTAAATCACTGAAACATGTCGTCCACACAGTGTACTGCTATTCAACTGGATGTATGCAGTTGTGAAAAAATGCTCAGTTTTTCAAAAAAATCAGCAATCTGAGCACTATTTGAGGCTCCACTTTTTCAAAATTTCTTCCCTTCTGGGAGGGGTGTCCCCCTCCTCGAACCCCTCCCCCGGCGTTGTGCTTCGCGCAATACATCTTCGGGAACAGAGCGCCAGACAAAGTGCCTGCCTGCATTTGGCACCCACCGCACGCCACTGCACACAGGTGTGCTTGTGCAAAGATTAAACCTCAAAAACTTTGCACCAAGGAATGGGGAAAAAGGAAATTGTAACTTTCTTGTATCCTCGGAAAATTATAATCTGTTCGAACCTGTGATTGTTCTCTGCCACTCAAAGGGATGCTGTCATTGCAATGATTTGCCTCCATTAATTTCAGGAATACATGCCAATTTGCACATCGTCCTCAACATGGACCATACAAGTTCCCAGTTCCAGTCTACCTGCATCAGTAATCCATCTATCTACAAATATTGCACAATCATTTGGAGTGACACATTCTCAAAAGAAACCATGCTAATATTGCCTGAGCTATACATCTCCCGAGAGTGTGATCTTTTGACGAATTATGCTGGGTCAAATAAGCAACTCCTGCTAGAAAGTGTTCATAAGATCCACGAATCTGTTGCAGACAAACAACACCTCTCAACACCGTTGAAGTATTTGACATTCTTGCAGATGTATATGATGTTATATCAGAACAAGAGAGATGTTGTCATGAAAAGGCAAATGAGGTTGCAGGTGAGTCCTAGGGAAAAACGAACTTGATGTCTAAATTGAGGAATATTGTCTTGTTTTGCATTCATTTTTTGGTGTCGGAAAAGTTTTTTATGTGATCACACACCATCCACATATAACTTGGATTTCACTCTTGAGATAACAGAATGACAAAAGAGCTTTCTTATGGTGAATCGAATACCTTTTTGCAAGTCAGTTAAGGGCAGGTGAATCGTTTAGAAATGATATGAGGGCGCAATTTGTATCCTTTCCCGGAATGCATTTTTCCTTTTTTGCGACAAAATTGATTTAAATTGAATTTAACAAATCCTTTGTTGGCAGTAAACAGGTAAAATTTGTACAAAAAGACTCTAGAGAGGTCAGGGCAATTTTAGTAGCCGAAGGAGACTGCTCAATAAAAAAGTGAAACAGATGGTAAGCAACAAAAATGAAGGTGAAACTAAGGAAAATTCCTCATTTGAGGAAAATGATGACGCAAGGGGGAGGGGAAGAGAACGAAGGGTAGAGAAAGAGAAAAAAGATATTTAACCACATGGCATTCCTTGTTCAGTATTGTCAGTAGAGTCTTTCGGGTTTGTGAGCCATTCCATTGAGAATTATAGATAGGGTTGCTCACATCGTTGGCATATGCGTGAAGTTTTCAGCATACTGTGACTCACAGTATGCTGAAAACTTCATGCATATGCCAACGGAAAGGAATTGCACGCATCTGCGCTCCAACATGCTCAGGTTATTTATTCCACAGGGGTAAAAATCATGCACCAAACCACAGAAAATCATGAATTCGACCAAATTTCATGAAATTGACTATTTCGCAATTTTACCATGAATGAACCCTGCTGAACAAGAATCTGAAAGCAGATCCAAGCTATCTGGTGTGGTTATGATGATGCTATGATGGCAAATGCGGGGGTATCTTTACCGGCGGATGCTGCAACAAAGCAACACGTTATTGTGCTTTACTCGTTTAAGGGGTTTTCTGAAAATATTTTTCACATCTCCATTGTCCATCCATAAAAAAGGTGAAATTTGGTGTACCGATAGGAAACACCATACGCTTTTTCAATTTCGTTTTTTCTCGCAAAGCAAAAACGAGAAAATTGTAATATTTGCCAACATCAGCCAATGCAGAAGCCTTTTTTAGTACAAAAACTTCAAACTGAACTTTTAAAGCTGTTACGGTTTAAGCACAACGAAGCTAAATGCACAGAGCATATTTCTCAGGAGTCAGAGAAAAAAACTTAACGAAGGCACTTTGGAGGATGAAATTTAGCAGGCTTCTCTCAACATTTTCCATTGGCATTTTAAATTCCCAAATCGTTGACATTGGTTAACAATAACAAAAGTTGACCCGCGATGGTGTGGTGCCCCCTTTAAACAGAGGTTCTGCCGTTGCACCCTAATGTTGTTCTGCCTCAAATCACACAGTCACAATCAACTAGAGGTTAGGCATTGGGTTCCATCTGAGTATTTCTCACTCAACCAAATGATCAATTGTGATCCGAGCCCTTGATTGGAAAGTGCCACCAAATTTTGATTTTTCTTCACTGGAGAAAAAAAAATAGCAGCATTTTCCAGCGAAAGTTTTATCGTGGCAAATGGAACATTTATAATTGGATCTTGTGTTGGGACACCCAACAAGAATTTACAGTACAAAAGTTTTGTCTTCGAGTGTATCCTCATCCCTCATAATTTTAATTTGCAGTCAGGACTTGACAAGCTGACAGAAGCAAGGTCCGTTGTGGCAAGACTGAAAGTGGATGCTGCGGAACAGGAAAAAGCACTAGCCGAAAAACAAGCCAAAGCGAACTTAGCACTGCAGAAGATAACCGACACAATGAAGAATGCTAACACACAAAAGGTCGAGATGGAATCGCTGAAGGAACAAACAATCAAAAAGAACCAGATAATCGTCGAAAGGAAGAAGGCTATTGATGTCGAACTTGCTGAAATTGAACCACTGATCTTGGAAAGCAGGGCTGCTGTTGGTAACATAAAATCGGAGTCACTTTCCGAGATACGTTCCCTACGAGCACCTCCTGAGGTCATTCGGGATATATTAGAGGGTGTTCTGCGACTTATGGGCACACAGGACACATCGTGGAACAACATGAAGCGGTTTTTGGCCCAGCGTGGAGTGAGAGAGGAGATAAGGCAGTTTGATGCCCGTAATATCACCGTCGAAGCCAGGATTGCTGTTGAACAGCTATTAAATGAAAGAAGAGATTCATTTGATCCGAAAACGGCCAAGCGTGCTTCGGCTGCAGCTGCTCCACTGGCTGCATGGGTCATTGCTAATGTCAAGTATGCTATTGTTCTGGAGAAGATACACCCG
>JASGXE010005807.1:0-21959 GCA_030068105.1 Sinentomon sp. SZTP_YWyxl | reverse complement strand
GATAGCGGAGATCACTGAAGAAAAATCTGCAACAAAACAAGAACAGCGGAGATCACTCTACATGCGTTCAGAACGTTGCGAGAACACGAAAAATATTATTTTCGAAGCTTTGAAAGCAATTCCGCTGGATTAATCCCACGGAATTTACACGGAAATTTACACGCACTCTGCAACTCCTGTGTGACTTTCGCTTCCACTGCTGGTGACTATCAGTGATAATTTATGGTTCATAGCATGGTTATATGTTATGGTTCATATAGCATATGGTTCATATTGGGCAAATTAACTAAGGCGAAATGTGGAGGAAATTCTCTTCTGTACTGCCAAAATTCGATTCCATGTAAAAATTAGCAGCACCTGTGGCCAAATGGCGAGAAGTATGGGTACAAAACACCGAATACGAGTATTATAGCCGTTCTGAAACAGCCTATAGCGTGTTTTCAACACGGAAGAAAAATCAGCTTTGTACCAACCCAACCCTATTCGGTAGTCACTCACCCTTGCCATCGCGAATCTTGTCCACCTGGAAGGTTGAAATGTTGACCAGGTCAAACTGGGCCAACTCGACACCTGGTTCAAGATCAACTGGACTCGGCATGTCAGTCCAATGATAAAGAAGGTCTTTGCTCGTGTAGCCATCTTTTAAGGGAAAGAAAATAGAAACATGAAAATCCAACCATACTAGCTGACCCAGGACAATATATGGAAAAGAATCAGACAGCAACAAATTTGCTGGTGAAAGCTTGATAAACAGTAATAGCTTGGTAAAATGCCGAGTATAGCCAAATAGGTGTTGGTAGAGTGAGATCTCTAAATTCGTAACACGTCGTAAACGTGTGGAGTTTGTAAATTGAGTTCGGTCACAGAGACATGAGATCATGAGATCAGTATATGTACTCACTGATGGCTTGTCAGTCGCAGACTGCAGGAAAGATGCCCAGTTTTCAATAATTTTGCCGAAAACCCCAATATTGAGCTGCAATATCGGACACAGTGGAACTTGTGAAAATCCACCACAGTAGAAACTGAACGAATGCAGATTATGATGACCTGCTGCCTGTCTTTGGTGTATGGGCTGAACTGGTCAGCGCCACACATTCGTCTATGGCGAATAGATAATACCTGGTTCGGACCTCCGCTTCAGTCGTCCAAACAGCCACAAAAGACTGAGCTCAAATTTATGGCTCAACTTACAGCTTCCGATATCCAGTCGACACATTTGTGAATCCATTGGAAATTTCCTGAGCAGCATTGGACAATTGGCCTGAATTGTAAGTCTGAAAAAGCACATATACGACGTTCGAAAAATTAGGCAAAATTGGACCAGGATTCCCTGCTACCTGCATATGTGCCAAGTGTCATTACCATCTAGGCATTTAAAAGTTCTTAAGTTGAAAGCACGTGGAAATAACTTATTCTGACCAGAAGTTCACATTGCGATGACGGCAGAATGATTCTGACCAAAGTGAATCGAAATTTATCGAAAATCTAAAATTTGCTGATAACATCAAAACGATATCTCAAAAATTATTGTATCTCCAGCGGGAGTAAACATCTGAATCTTTTTTAGCGGGGCGAGTTGCCCGGGCTGACCCCAACTCCGAGGCCCCTTGCACAGTGTTCCAGCCGCCGGATAATGTCATCATAGCAGAGGCCAAACTCAAAGAAGAAGTAACTGAAGTCATCTATGGCATCATCACAGAGCCTGCCTCGACAGCTGTTTTGTTGACAACAAAATGAAGCCAAAGAACGAGTTTTTTCATGTTCAGCAGGAACGATGGACGCAATATTTTTGGGACACCCTCAGCATGAAAATAAGCGTAAAAATCGGCATTAAAATCAAAATCATAAATTCAGGTTGTTTTGTAAGTAACCCAAACAACTTTAAATGGCCCTTTATCCAGGGAATGTTTTTTCCTCAAACATTCTCCTATACCTCATCGAATAAGTCAAAAATCCATCTTCCCTGAGTCGCAGGAATTTGTTTGGCACAGTAATGCTGTGAAGGTGGGACTTCTTTCCGTTGATGAAGTAAGTGTCAGGTGTCCAGACCTTTTCTATGAAGAGCCAGTTCATTGACAGTTCATTCATCATCCCAGTGCTGTTGAAGAGGAGCCTGGGATCGAACCAGGTTTGTCGAAAATAGCAATCCATGGTGTATTCCTGGAAGACAAATTACAGAATGAAAAGAAATTTCTCTGTCGAATTCAGTAGCGAAGAACACTTTTCCTATATTTCTCTGGAAAGTAAATGGTATAGGAACCTCCGAGGAATACCCTTCCTAACTCATTTCTCCCAATTCCCAAAATTCATCCAGCGTCGGCTGTCCAAAACACTGGCATTGTTGGAAAAGGGCAAAAGGCCATACAACAAAAGGCAACTTTTTTTGGAAAGGGACGAGTTTTGGATGCAGCTGTAGGCAGATATGATAGACCATCGGCGGAGAGATCATGGCGGGGGCAACGCTAACTCCGAGCTGCGAGGTAAATTTTTTCCATTGGAGCAGATGGCAAAAATTTACCTCGCAACTCGGAATTGGCGTTACCCCCGTCATGATCTCTCCGCCGTATTTTTTCATCAATGAGCAGAGTTGCTGCCCAGTAACAGTGCCTGGCTATATTCGGAGTGGCGAATTTCGCGCACGTGGTTAGCGCATGCCTTTCATCTTTTAATAAAAGATGAAAGGCATGCCAAACCAAAACTGACCAAAGCTGACCACGGCTGACCCATCCCACCGGCCCCGGCGGTTGTTTGTGGTCAATCCTTGGTGCCAGCCAGTTACGTCAACAAGACTTTGGCAAAATTGGCTCGTCAAAACGTAAACTGAAATTCGGAAATGTGCAGAATTCGGAAGTGTGCAGAAAGTGGACAACCTTGGCACGCGTTCTCACGCGAAAAGTTTCGAAAGGGTTATTTTGCGAAAAATCTTATTTTTTGAGGTTTTTTATTTTCAGGTTTTATTCTGCATTTGCATAGATGACTTCAAAAACAAAAAAAGTGGAGAAAGGATTATTTCGATACCAACAACAGGTTAGATATGAGTAGGTACCTACACGTACGAGGGTTGGTCAAGTTATGATTGCACTTGACCAGAAACTAGTTTCTGATTTCATTGAAACTTGTTGCATTTTTATGCTTGTTGTGTTTTAGCTTTCCTCTCCAAAGGACTTTGCATTTCCAAAAGCGGGTGCGTTTTCTGTGGTATAATTTTTTGCGACAGTTCCACGATGATATAAATTTAAGATACGAGGGATGGTCAGAAAAGTAATACCCAGAGGCACACCATCCAAGAAGCAGTTCAGGCTTCAATTAACTGCAATTTTTTGATACTGCGCATCTTCCTGATTTCCCTCACTTGGCACCTTCGGACTGATACCCTATTCCTTCCCTGAAGTGCCAACTCCAGGGAATGAAGTTTTCAAGTGATTCAAGAGCTGAACACAGCAGTGCAAAATGGCATTCTGGAGAGCAACAGGAAGCATTTACATGAAGGACTCCTGCAGCTCTTCCACCAGTTCCATACCGATTGTGTAACTTTGCAAGGAGAGTACAATGATAATGAATAATCACTGCAGAAAAATCAAGTGTATGGCATTTCATTTTCTTGCCAAGTGCAATTGGAACTTGATCTTCCCTCGCATATCCAGAAAAACCAATCTAACTTACCTCATCTTTCTCTGATATTGGCCCAATGCTCTTGATATACATGTTGACGTTGATTGTAATAGGATCACCTGTGTTGCAGGAGAGAGAATGTGCGATTATTGGAATTTTTTTGAAAAATATAATTTGTGAGGGAATTTTGAAATGCTTCTAAAAAAACCACTCATCATATGGTGGATGAATTTGACTGACGGTTTTGGGAGTGGCTAAAGTCAAACGTGTTCATGTTCGATGATTCTTGTGAAGGTAGATACCTATTCACGAAATTTTTTAATTATTGGATGCCACCATCCTTGCGAGAGAGGAACGCAGCCAGTTACAGCCCACCCTCTGTTTGTGCAACAATAGGCACTCGCACTCGAATTAAAATCATGCGAATGAGGGCTGAAGTTGCAGGATCGTCCAAAATTTATACGGTAACTTTTTTTATTCTATTACCCATGCAGCTGGTGGTCATCGCCTTATCATCACATTTCTCACAGTCGCTGAACTCCGCTTTGTGTGCAACATTGTCGAAACGCTCTAAATACTATCGCAAACGAGGGAGTTGCTCAAAATACTAGCAAAATACTAGCTCAAAATACTAGCAAACGAGGGAGTACTGTTACCAAAAGTCTTCCAACCTATACAGGAGTTCATTATAACTCAGGCGCCAATTAGAATCAATGGCAGTACGCGCCGCAAAATATCATGACACTCATGTAGTGCGAAAAGTTGCACCAAGCCCTGTTGAAATGATGGGCCCTGTATCATATATGGGCCCTGAATAGATGGGCCCTGCATCAAAAACGAACAACCAGTCCTTCATGTTCCAGGACTTTTGGTATTATGCTCCGTTGCAGGAGACAAAGAAAGCTACGATATGTCAGTGTTCAACGTCAGTGTCCGTGGTCCATCTGTCATTTCTCAGTGTCAACAAAACGACATGTCCATGTCGTCAGTTACCTCGATAAACTGCAAAAATGGTGAATGAAATCGCACTCCAAAATTTAATATCTCTTGAAAACTTGAATCACTGCGATTTGTATTTGCTGCAAGGGGTACATATCTCGGCCATTGCGTTTCGAGTTATGGAGAGGCCACAAATGCTTCACGGAAGTGTCCGCATTGAGTCCAAAATCAGACTCGGATGTGTTTTCAATGTAAAATGTGTTCAATATAATAAATCACCGTGACATGTGTCGCAGCAGTTATAAAATTATAGTCACTGCTGTTTCCACCTGAGAGAAAGTCACTTCACGTTTCCCGCTTCAAAACATGTTTGCAAAGATCCAGGCGACTATGCACTAATCCTCAATCCACTTGAAGATATGAGCTAAGAATGAGCTCCAGTGTGCTCAGAATGAATTCAGAATTCTTTCAACAATGAAAACTCGGTCGAAAACTTCATTCTTGGAAGAGAAATTAAAGTTTTTCTGTGTATTTAAATGGAAGAGTGTGAAGCATTCTCAGCTTATATCTTCAAGTGGAATGAGCTGTAGGCCTTGTATCAAAGCCGGAGTGGTTCGTAGCAATCGCTCAGATGCAAGCTTGGTCCAGTTCTCACCGGCCTGAACATACTCTGTTGTTGCTCACTTTGCGGGTCATAGGTCGCATCATGGAAATTAATATTTTACACTAATTTGCGCGCACACGGCGGAAGAAATTGTCCTCTGATCACCTTGTGAATGTACAGTCGTCCGTCAGAACATCTTCTGCGAAAAATGATTGCCACGATGAAGGAAGCTGCATATGGCATTTGCCCACAAACCGCGGTTGAAAATCAGTGCATGATTTTTGTTTTGATTCGAGGATGGAATGCCCTTCCTTCCTCTTCCTTTCATGCACCTTGCAAATTTACCATGATATCTCGCAGGCAGTTTTCCCTACCCCTCCTTTTTTGGTTGATTGCAGTCCATCCCCCATAAAATTTTCGTTGTGCCTTTCTGTGTATTGTGTTGTTTTTTTTTTTTGACGTTCAATTTCACTGTTGACGTTGGAATAATTATGACAAAAAAAACTTTTATACAGCCTTGTATCAAAGCCGGAGTGGTTCGTAGCAATCGCTCAGATGCAAGCTTGGTCCAGTTCTCACCGGCCTGAACATATACTCTGTTGTTGCTCACTTTGCGGGTCATAGGTCGCATCATGGAAATTAATATTTTACACTAATTTGCGCGCACACGGCGGAAGAAATTGTCCTCTGATCACCTTGTGAATGTACAGTCGTCCGTCAGAACATCTTCTGCGAAAAAATGATTGCCACGATGAAGGATGCTGCATATGGCATTTGCCCACAAACCGCGGTTGAAAATCAGTGCATGATTTTTGTTTTGATTCGTGAATGGAATGCCCTTCCTTCCTCTCACCTTGCAAATTCACCATGATCTCTCAGGCGGTTTTCCCGACCCCTCCTTTTTTGGTTGATTGCCGTCCATCCCCCATAAAATTGTTCCTTGTGCCTTTCTGTGTTTTGTGTTGTTTTTTTTTTTATTTCTTGACGTTCAATTTCACTGTTGACGTTGGAATAATTATGACAAAAAAAAACTTTTATACAGCTCATTCCATTTGAAGTTATGAGCTGAGAATGCTTCAGTCTTCCATTTAAATACACAGAAAAACTTTAATTTCTACGACGAGAGTTTTAGACCGAGTTTTCATTGTTGAAAGAATTCTGAATTCACTCTGAGCACACTTGGGAGCATTCTTAGCTCATATCTTCAAGTGGAATGAGGAGTAGGTACAGAGCCCCACAGTCAATTTCCCCCACAATTTATAACCCACTAGTTTTATAGTGGAAATGTCAGAGCACTTAAAGCCCCACAAACATGTGAAGCGCTGAAGATTCCTCCTTCCATATAGCTATGGTGTAAGCTTCCATCCAGCCTCCATTAACTAACTCACCGCCAAATTGTGGTCTCAATTTCTTGTCGTAGTGCTGTCCGTCGAGCAATTTGTTCAATAGGATCGTGACATTGGCCGAGATTCCTTTTGGATTTCGATGAAGAAATCCAAAACCGTTGAACTGCGAAAGAGTGAGCTCGAAATTGCTGCACCACGAGAAAAGTACGACACCCAAAAACACGAACTTGCTACTTTCCATAATCCTGAATTAGAATTCGGGAAAGGGTATGGCATTTACACCACTTCACATTTTTCTCTTTCACGTAGCCCCGGTTTCGGCTTATTTCATTGCACTTTTGGGCAGAGCAAGAGTGAGACAAAGTTTGGTTGAAAAATCAAGCGATCTTTACCGACACTCAACATTCCTTGCTGAGGTATTTAAACTAGTGCTGTCGTTAACGAATTGGTTTACGACACGTAGGGCCTACCTCAAAGTTGTCTTCCATATCTTTGACGTTGAGACATGGCGCGAACATAAATAGCAATCTTAGTGACGCATTTTTATGCGCTATAGCCGGACAGAAAGGTGCAAGTTCACAAAATGTTAGGCTACATCAAGTATGGGCCTGGCGTCGGGATTATTAAAGGAAAATCCCGAAAACCGAGGTACTCACGATTAACAAAAAGTCTGTACAATTTCAATTTGGTGTACTCGTATTTCACTATATGTTAGAACTCAATGGAGGTGATCATTTCAGTGACAGACGGACTGTACTTGTCTTTCTACATAAGAGTTTTCCCAACAGTTGAAAGAACACTTCGGAGTACGCAGTCAGGATCGAAGGATTCCACGAATATAGGAAACCATTCAATCATTGATTTCGTGAGCCCATCGCAGTCAAAATGCGCAATAGGTACATCAAATGCGAAAGCGCACCTTAAGTTTCACACCATTTTCAACGGATTCCCTTGCTAAGATGTCAATGTTGAGAAGCTCTGCTGGAGAAAAAGGACATGCTTTCCAACTATTTCCTACCATTGTTACAACCCGTGATTGCTCATTCACTCATTCATTATTGCTTTGAGCCACTGAAACAAGATCAACAAACGATGAATGGTCCAATTCCGTAAACTCATTTTCACTTAATTTTGTTTCGCTGGCATATGCGACATCGGCTGCGATATACTCTGAAGCACTTAAGGCCCTCATCCTTGGTCAAGTTCCAAAACTTTTGACAAACATCACCAAATTAAACTTTTCAACAGGTGCATGCTCGTGAGCGTTGCGCAATTCACATTGGGTGAACAAATCCCACTGGTATAAAGTCGTGTCACAATTCTGGAGAAAATAACCACGTGGTTTACCACAGACCGCAATTATACCCACGCTCTTAGGCACTTACAGGCCCACTTCGCAAGCGGAAACACCAATATTTGCCTTCAAAACCTTTGAAGTGGAAAGTGCTTTGAAGACTCCGCAGGTGTATGCAGCTGCTTTGTCTACCGGCTGCTTGACACGCCGCTTATCGCAACGTGTCTGAAATCTGTCATTGGATGTTTGAACAGAGAAGACTGTTACAAAGGCGTCTGTTTGCATTGATAGGCTGCGAATACAACACTGCTTCATTAAGTAAAGGAATCATGAGAAAGTGGGTTGGAACATTGGTACAGAAATAATTCCGGCATATTTTTTCGTCTATTTTTAATTTGTTTTTTAGAGAAATTGGGATGAGAACTAACTTGCGGTGACGTTGGCGACACTGTACTCTAGACGATTATTGGCAAGATTCCCACGGAAAAACCGCAGCGACGCCTCTCTTTCTCCCACCCCTGCCCTCGCCCTCTCTCTCCCACCCCCTTTCCCACATCCTCTCTCTTTCACCCCCTTCTCTCTAACGTTTTCTCCAGAGGTTACTGAAATGTTTTGTTTTGTTTGTCACTGATGCAGCATAATGCCAAATCAACAAAACATCCGTCGAATGCCAAAAAATTAATTATCTCCACTAGGTGCTGCGCACCTGGACGCTTCGCGGCCCGGCCTATACCACTCGGGGCTTCGCCCCTTCAGTAGCGCAGTGATGCCTGAGAGCAACGGCAGGCATTAAGCTCTTTGCCAACAGAACTCAACAAAGGATTTTTCCGAAATCTAAATCCCGGATGCCGTCGTGATTGTGCCATTCCTCAAGGCTGTCATTAATCCCAAGTCTGACTCAAAGCGTCATCCAAAAAGCGCAGAAGTTTCACTCCCTTGGTGTCATTTTATAGCCATTTAAAAAAAAATATGGGATTGATACGGTCTCGGTAACGTGCTTTGTTTTGTAACGCTTTCAAAATTCCACAAACAATGAATTTTCTTTTCGTTAGCTCTCTTCCGACTCGAAAATTGGCGAATCCGGATCTTTTTAGCATATGGAGCTACATTTGAGAAGACAACACACCGTCCAAGAAGCGTGGGTCAAATGGTCACACATTTCGATGATTTTGGATCAAAAGATTGGTCATCAGAACTTGCAGCCCAACTGATGCAGCAAGTTGACCAACAACTGTTGCACGGAAAATTTTGTGCTACTGTCCATTTTGCAAAATATGATAGACATTTTTGGTAATCTTGGAAAAGGCCTTTGTTTTCCATTAGTATCTGGTTCATTTCGACATAAAAATGATCCGAATCCGTACAAAAATCCCACAGCAAACAGTTTTGTGAAACGCGTCCATTCCCGCAGCGACTGAAAATCTGCAACGGTTGGCAGGAAGAGGCTTTGAAAGTGTGATGAGCACAACGCCATGCAATGTTCCCATGATGACGCAAACACGTTTGAGGTGGTGCATTAATTAATGTGTCGATTTATAAAAATGATTCATTAAATGGCGACTTTAGTATTTCGGCATCGTAACGTCTTCCTTTTCCACCGTCTTACCTTTCCACGTATCACTTTTCCGAAAACCAGTTTCCGAAAAGATGACTCTATGGGCGATTCCCAGACATTCGTATCACGTTTCCACAAACTGGATGAAGCTCGTTACAGGGAAACTGCTTTTCCACATTTTTTAAATTCGTATTACAGGGTGTCTTATTTATCAGCAATGAAGACGCAGTTCGTAAGGAAGAATTTATTTCCTTTTGTTTGCATGTGCATGCTTCGGATTCATTGATGAATATTAAATGCAAACCAACCAACCCTCTCTCACCGAACCCCCCGAACCCATGACCCTACCTTCCTTCCAACATGCTAAACAAAAATATGCGGGCGCAAGAAATTACTTATGGCTTGTTTGAAAACGTGAGCAGGTACACGTGGAATTCCTCCACAAGTTCCGGCCATTCCAAAGAAGTCAATGTGCAGTAGTTGCTACGACCCCCTTCAACGATCAGCTAAAGGAACCTCCTTCCAGTCCCACCCAGATAGAAACTGCGGTGCAAATAACTCGCAAAGAGACCAGAAGGAGATCTTCGAGGACACCTTTACTGAAATCTGAGAGAGGCGGATCTGCCATGCAGCTGCATGCTGAAGGCACAATCATGCAATATTCGATTTTTGAGACAACTCTTTGTCAGTGAAATCACATCGCTTCAGGCCTTGGACATGGGAGAGCAGCAGCCAGACGGTACAGGTGTTTGAGGATTTTTCCTTCGTTTTCCGATTTTTGAGACAATCCTCAGAGGATTGTCTCAAAAATCGGAAATCGAAGGAAAAAAAATACATTGGCACATTTCTCATTCAACATGTGCATGAAGAAACTTTGGTTTTAAATGCAGCTCATTTGAAATATCAGTGAAATTGGCGCAGATATTTAAGTACGCCTTTCTGAGTGAATGGCTTTTCAACCAGCCTGACTGGTTTGTTTACAAGCAGAAAAATATGTCTGAGTGAATGACTTTTCAACCACCCTGACTGGTTTGTTTACAAGCAGAAAAATATGTGCAAGCTTCGTCTTACTTTTCCGAAAACATGATTGGTGGAAAAGAAAACGCGCGTGGAAAACTGATACTGGTGCTTCGTCTTAGTTTTCCGAAAACCGGATTCCGGATTTGTGGAAAAGCGAGACGTGGAAATGTTCTTGTGAATCTTTCGGCATTTGTGACTTTATTTTTTGTACCTTCCATCGTTAGTTTAGACTTTTCTTTCAATAACAGAATGCCTCATGCGCACGCCATTCTCTGATTCTAATTATTAATTACTATGCTAATTAATTATTATGATTCTCTAATTATTATGCGCTTTTACACATTTTCAGGGTGATTCCGGGAAGTGTGGCAATGTTTTTGTGAGGTGTTCCTGACACGGATGCAATGAATGAATGGATGATCAGTTTATTTTTGGGGTCTCCTCCTGGCAAATTAATGCAATTACAACAGAGGGCAAAAATATCAGAACATACATCAATATACCGGCATACTTTATTTGGCAGTAAAAACACGAAAGATGAAGAAAAAACCAATAAAAATTATCTGATATAGACGTTGCTGAAATATAAGGACCACTTAAAGGGAGATTGAATGTGGGTGCCGGAAACTGATTCCGCTCAAGTTATAGTTCTAGACAAGGAAGAAACTTCTCAAAATTAGTCAGACCTACAGCTCTGTAGATAAAAATGTGTTGAACTATACCTGAGTGAATAGTTTGCATGGCGTGGTCAGACCATAACCCGTGTTGAGCAGTATAAAGCACTTACACTGGATGTTTGTGAATGGGACATTTTCTGGCCAATCAATATTTCAGTGACTTTGGATTGTCATCAGAGCAATATTGTGGGACCCCACATTTCCTAGTGCATGACATTACTGAAGCCCCCTCTATGGCGCCATTCGTTTCTTTGGTGACGATATGAATGGTTGACTGAAAGAATGACGAGTGTACATCTTTCCGCAGCCGCCAACCTGACGAAAGGTAGGTTTCCACTATGTCATTTTCTCTGTCATTAGAGACGTCACTTGAGTGACACGAGTGACGTCAATCATGACATGCTTTGGAATCCACGTTGTCATTGCGGTCCTGTCACTGCCGAAAGTTGCTTGATCATGTTGTCTGTCTGGTGCTGCCGTCTCTGACATTTTTCTGCGTCCAAATCCGCAAGCTCGTCTCTCAACCATGAGGAGACTCGATGTGATCCAGCTTTTGGGAATTGAAGACATTACTGTGACATTCGAGGTCTGCATCAGCCAACTGCATGCATGCATGGTGGGACGCAATTTCGGGGATCAGCAATGTGTTGGATGATTTGGATATGTTGGAGTATACCTATAGGTACGGCATGTCGAGAACATTATCGGCATGTCGAGAATGAACTCCGCATTCGAGAATGAACTCGGCATGCCGAGAATGAACTCCGCATTCGAGAATGAATTCGGTATGTCGAGAATATTCTAGGCATGTCGAGAATGATCTCCGCATTCGAGAATAAACTCGGCATGTCGAGAATGAACTCGGTATGTCGAGAATAAACTCGGCATGCCGAGAATGAACTCCGCATTCGAGAATTTTCCTCGGCATGTCGAGAATATTCGTGGCATGTCGAGAATGAACTCCGCATGTCGAGAATGAACTCCGCATGTCGAGAATATTCTCGGCATGTCGAGAATGAACTCCGCATTCGCGAATAAACTCGGCATATCGAGAATTTTCTCGGCATGTCAAGAATAAACTCGGCATGCCGAGAATAAACTCCGCATTCGAGAATAAAGTCGGCATGCCGAGAACGAACTCCGCATTCGAAAATGAACTCGGCATGTCGAGAATAAACTCGGCATGCCGAGATTGAACTCCGCATTCGAGAATTTTCCTCGGCATGTCGAGAATATTCGCGGCATGTCGAGAATGAACTCCGCATGTCGAGAATATTCTCGGCATGCCGAGAATGAACTCCGCATTCAAGAATAAACTCGGCATGCCGAGAATGAACTCCGCATTCGGGAATGAATTCGGTATGTCCAGAATATTCTAGGCATGTCGATAATAAACTCGGCATGCCGAGAATGAACTCCGCATTCGAGAATAAACTCGACATGTCGAGAATAAATTCGGCTTGCCGAGAATAAACTCGGCATGCCGAGAATGAACTCCGCATTCGAGAATTTTTTTATTATGATTATTTTTTTAATTCTCTAGTCATTACAAGACACGTCCAAAGGTTTAAAAGCAGTAAAATCAACAATGATACGAAAAAAAAAAAAAAAAACATTTGAATCATGTGTGAAAGATGTGAAACATTGAATCAATTCAGTGAGTCAACAATAAAAACGTTGTGGTCACGGTGTTCACTTGATGGAAAGGGTATTATTGGTAAAAAGGGAGGAAACCAATATGAGCAGATAAACGTGCAAGCACTGAGAAGTTATTGTTGGGCCACAAAATTGCAATGAAGGGCATTCATTCCCTTGCTGTGCGCGGAAAAAAAACTGTGGAAATAGGGATTGAAGCGCGTGAGAGGAATTCGCACCTGGATATTGTGGTGAGTCCTTCGAAGTGTCGGAATCTGTGAAAAAGAGTGTGGGAGCTCAACCTGTGATTGACCAGACAAATAAACTCGGCATGTCGAGAATAAACACAGCAAGATTTTGCTACTGTTAACATGGTAAGATTTTGATTCCTCGAAAAAATCTTTTCATTTGAATAAAATGGAACGGAATTCGAAATGTTCTCGTATTTTGTGCGCGGCTTGCAGGTTGCCTTTCATATGCGACGCAAAAACCCGCTTGGTCTGTTGATATTCTGAGTTGAATTCTCTGTGATCGTATGATCCCCTGTGTGTCAGGTGTCTGATGGTCAACTCATGAACTGTTGATTAAGTATGTCCTCGAATACATCAATACAATTCATTGGGATGGTTTCAATTTTATTTACGTCGCCACATTTCATCTCATAAAAATGAAGGAACGGCATCCTAAATTGCCGGAAAATCTCATTGAGTCCATTGGAAAATCTGGAAAATTCGGGAAACGATTTTTTAAACTTTTTATTTAATTGGGGCGATTGGAGAAGAAAATGAAAACCCAAAAAGAACTTTCACCAATCTCAATAATTATCTCAAATGCAAGAGAACGAAACCATGAGGTTGCCTCAATAAAAAAACCTTTTGCGCGCAGATTCATCTTGAAAATTGTCCGTTTCCTCCGAAAGATCTCTCAAACGGCTCCCTCTCAAAATTCCTACGCTTTTCGCTATTCCGTGATCCAACAGCGCTTCATGTTCGATCCACAAATATATTTTTGAATTGTTCAGCACATCTCTCAACGCAGATAGCCGGGTGCCGGACCAGCAGTCTCTGCCGCGATGCCTTTTTCTTTTGTTCACGCACTCAGCAGAGCTGATCCGAGTGCGCTGAGTGCAGGCGGGCAATGCGAAAGATTCTGCCACCTGCTACAACAAAAGAAGAACCTCCCTTCTTTCGCCCTGTCATTCGAGTGACACAGTGACAAGCTTTGGTCACATGTCATTATTTTGAAAAATGACGTCACTCTCTGTTTCCACCATGTCATTTAGTGAATTCATCAAAGTGACGTCACTAATGACGCGTCACTAATGACATAATGGAAACGTACCTGAACAAGCGCGGTTGTCAAATTTTTAGAGATTTCCCCAAAATTTTCGGTGTCCCGGTTTGCCCCGCTGTCCCAGTTTGCCCCACTCTCCCCTACCTATACACGTGCGCTATCATGGGCCTCTCACTTGGCTTTCGAAGTTCATGGGTTGAAAAGGGTTCAGTGCCGTGTTGCCAGAGCCATCACATGAAATTCTGACTTAGCGTCTCTGCAATTCTGGAGACCTGGGCTAGCCTACCCTCCCGAGACGCCGGGTGCATTATCGGTTAGAGCTTCTGCGATCAATTCCTTCGGATGATGGGTTGCTCCCGGTTCCGTCTATTGCTATTTGCTAAAGTTCTTTCAAAGAAGAATAGACCATGCTCAAACCATGCTTGCACTGCATAACTCAATTGAATTGAAATTCTGTATTTTTGGAGTTTCCTCCTCTCAATATTATACATGAAGTGCTGACATTCACATAGAAAAATTCACAAATTTACAAAAACAAATTGAAAAAATTGTTGATAGAATAAACAGCGTTTTTGCAATGATGTGCCAGTCAAAAAGAACATACACACAGTTATCTCAATCAATCAAATCGTTTTATTCTTTGGAGTTTTCTCCCATCGAATACGTATGCAGACAGGAACACGAACAAACATAAAGAAAACGCAGAGACAAAGAAATACACTTCGGTGGCAAAAAAGCAATTCAGAACATAGGAATGAATCAAATGATCAGATAGTGATTGTCCTACCAAAAGAAGATGGCGGAAATGTACCGAACAACAACACTAAACGTCCACCACCCCGTTGGAGGAATTTCCTAGCCGTCTCTGCAGAATAGGGATGCTCAGGGGAAGATGAAATGTTTCCGCAGGCAAAGAATTCCATTCTTTAATGGTCCTGCCAAGAAATGAGAACTTGCCGACATCCTTTTTGAAACCCCAATGCCGAAGCTTGTAAATATGGTCTCTATAGGAATAAAATGACGGCAAGTCAAGTAGCTTTAGCATGCTTCCCCACCCCCGACATTTCCGAGGACTTGAAAGAGGCAAATAAGACCGGCTGTCTTTCTCCTTTCCGAAAGTGAATTCCAACCAAGCCTTGTTATCATGTCACTCACACTGCTTCTTTGCCGATGATCACCAATTACAAAGCGAGCGGCCTCACGCTGAACTTTTTCAAGCAATATGTGACTAATCAACCAATGATCCCATGCTGGAGCGGCGTATTCAAGAATTGGCCTCACTATAGACCAAAGTGGGCAAGCTCACGAATTTTGGGAGGACATTTCCTGTAGTTTCGTTTGACAAAATAAAGTGCTCTATTGGCCTTGGAAGCAATCATGCTTGCGTGAGGAGTCCAGTCCAGTTTGCTGGAAAACTTCACTCCAAGGTAGGTAATTTCACCTTAAATGGACAGTGTCCTCCCACCAAGTTGATACTGGAAAGGAATATTTGAAATCTTTGCATAAAACGGATAAAATAACATTTATCGAGATTCAATGACATAGCGGATTGCTCACACCATGCCTGAATAAGAGAAAGGTCATCCTGCAGTACACTGCACTCACTCAGAGTTGATATTTGACACAATGCAGTCATCGGCGAACAACCGAATTCGTGAGCGCACTTTCTGATCCAGGTAATTGATGTGGATGGCAAAAAGCAGCGGACCCAAAATACCGCCTTGTGGAACACCAGAAGTGACAGGAAGATGATCAGACAATTGGCCATCAACGCGAACTGCCTGAGACCGACCAGACAAGTATCCTTTCAGCCGTCTTGTGGTCTGGAGATCGAGTCCCAAGAGCTCAAGTTTTCTGACAAGCATGTCATGGCTAATCACATCAAAGGCTTTAGGCTAATCACATCAAAGGTGATATATCCTTGAGCCAACAATTGCCTCAAGAAGGCAATAAACTAAAGCTATGCACACCATCTCTCCGATGACTATATCGATCAGACATGATACCCGGTGGAACAAGCAGGTCCAAAGAAGGATGAAATTTCCGGCATGCCATTCATCATAAGAAATCACGAAGCCTGCCCTGTATCAGAGAGGTATGCTCAAAGGTTGTTCAAAAACCCTATACTTGTAAGAGAGTTCCACTCAGGAATAGTTCTACCCAAGAACGAGAACTTGCCAATGTCCCTCTTTAAAGTTTGAGATCGGAGCTTGTAAACATGATCTCGATGCGAGTAGAATGTTGGCATCCTCAGGAATTCAAGAAATTTTCCCCAACTACCTATACCTATTCGCCAGGATCAGAAACAGGCAGGTCAGGCGAGTCACTCGCCTCCTCGACTGAAGAGAATCCCAACCCAGTGAAGATAACATAGCAGTGACACTACTATGGCGTCTATAGTCACCTACAGCGAAGCGTGCTGCCCTCCGTTGAATTTTTTCCAAAACTCTTTAGTTTCATAACTCTTTAGTTTCTCGAACCTTTCGTGACTGGATCTCTCAACCTTCCGACGCGACTGTCATTTCAACATTGCTGCAGAAAGCCGATATGTTGCCTCCTCGATTTTCATTTTGAATTTAAATTTCTATGATGACTTCAAGACGTTTTCTTGAATGCTTATGTCTCCTGCTTGCCATGCAATTTGGCAAATTGTGCATTTTCCTGCAAAACAATATGGAAATTTTTGGAATATGCCGTGTGCAAATTGGACATTTCTGACCCAACAACATGGAAATTCTGTATGCGAAGTGGCATTTTTGGCCAAAGAGTATGGATATTTCTTAATATCCTATAGATCGTCTAAGCTAGGTAAATATCACAGTTCAATTATTGCTGTTCCTCATCTACCGAAAGGCAACCACAGCAAAATCGGATTTTGCTTTCTGGTATTATCGTCAAGATTTCTTTTGGTTCGGAGTCAACATTTACATTTCCGTCCGTTTCTCTAAGCTTTATGAAGAATGAGTGTTCGATATAGGTAATGTGCTAATCTAATTCTGTTTAGGTGCATCGAACGCCCGGGGCTAAGTTGAGAAGCATTAAGATGCCTTGGTTTCCTTCTAATGAACTAAATGTGATGCCAAGACATCCCGTCCCCAGTAAATGAAAAAATCAAAACGCCTAACTAAATTAAACGCTATGCAATACACATTACCCGTAAACTCAGAAATTGCATACCGAGGGTTCATTCATGATGACTCCGACACCAAATTTTGTCTCATCGCCCTTTGCTATTGCACCATAATTGAACCACATCGAATGCTGGGATTTTGGGTAGGGCTATCAGGTGTTCGGTTCCCTTCACAGCAGGTGCAATGGTTCCTATACCCTTTGCAAAGTTAAGGACGAACTTGATTGACATGTCTCCGGCAAATAGATGTTTTTGACTTTCTTGCATGGGATGAGACAATATTCGTAAATTCTGATCATTTTGATATGATCAATTTCCTATGCTAATTAATTCCTCTTTGATCTGTGCAATCGTTTTTATCTTCTGCGCTGTATGACTGCAATTGTCAACAATTTTATTGGTTTTGTTGCGATTTTATTAAAAACATCCTTCCTGGAGACGGTCGAAAATGGCCATATGCCTGCTGGCCCACAAAAATCGATCAAGAATATCCATTCATGATAAATAATTGCCATTCAAAAAAAAGAAAACAATCGACATAAAAATCAAGAGATTTTTTCCACTCTCCATTCGACCCTGATTTTCCACTGTCAAAGTCGTCACTCTACGATCAAGAAGAGATAAAACACGTGATTTTATCCATGCTTTTCTGTATGAAACGCAGATCCGAGGAGAACTTTTAGGGCAGACCTACACGAACCTCTTTCAATTTCTTTGCCTATCTGTTCACAAATCGAATAAAAAATAACAACTCTGAAAGAAGCGTGCTGCAATTTTTTAACTGTGCATAAAGCAAACAGCTTAACGGTCCAAAACTCGACGAAGAAAGCTTCGGAGATAAAATCCAGCCTATGGTTTATTGCTGAATTTCAGCAGTCCTTTTGTTTCCTGGGGAAAATTTTGATCGATACCCGTAGCAGTAACGATGAAGAGCAGACAGATCTCACGCTCAATTTTTGCCATGAAATCATTTTCGGATGTCGAGAAACATCCATCTGTCCATTAGTGGACATTTATAACAAGAAATTCTCCCTTTTCAGTGCAAGACCCATTTCAACCCTTTTTAATTTTCCGACGACCGACAGCTGCGGGCAATAAACATTTTAACGAAGTCGTTTTCAGCAATTAAGGACGGGTTCGCGGCCTTAATAGAAGGTACCTACAGTGGAGAGGATCCTAATGACAGGGCATGAGTGCGGCTATTAGGTTCTTACGCTGAGGTGATCTGGGTGTTAACTTGGTGGAGAAAGGTGTTTAGGCAGCCATCGGTCTAACCATATCGGAATGGAATATTCTGCGCTTGCTTTTCGTGTGAAATTCCAGACTTATTAAAATAGGCCAACGCGATACTGAAATAAAAACAAGGCGGGCATTCTGGGTCATCCCCTTTACTCCACCCTTTGTCCGTTAAGCAGGCTGTCGCCCAAGTGCGATTGGACCTGCCTTGATGGTGGCGGCAAAAGTTCCTACTGGGCACTGGAATAAGGAATTTGAATCTGCAACGATTTTCAAGCAAAATTATTCAAGCTCGTCTCTGGATGAAAAAATGGCCCTGCTTGCAGCGTGGCACAATTTTTTTACTGAGTTCAACATGTCATGGCGTCATTCTGCCTGCGCAGGAGTTCCAGCGTCTAGATACCCGCGGAAGAAAAGTCAGGGTTAACAGAGCCGTTTAGTGCCCGGCCCTCCTCCAGTTGTCTTGTGCTTCTGCCAGATATACCTATGCGGCCGTCCAGCCATTCTCGCAATTTTATATTTGCTGATGGAGTGGAGGGGGTGCATGGAAAATGGAGACATGCAATGAAAGAGATAGAAAGTATTGCAACAACTGCAGGCGGGTGTCGTTCCTGTTCTTGCCCTGGGCGATATAACAATAATATCCTCAGCAGCACCTTGGAACTGGGTTCGGTTGTGCAGGATGGGTGGGGTGTTTTCAGACAGGAAAACATGATGTCTCAATAGTCTCGCGACAAGCGAATGGCAGATGCGTGAAAATGGATATTTTGTATATTCATTTCTCAGTTGGTGTGTGGATCAAGATGCGCATGGCCGCTGTGACAATCGGCTGAAGAATCAAACAAGCACGGCAAAAGCTTCCTCACCAGCTGGCAGCAAGTCCGCTCAATTTCCAAATTGCCATTCGAAATTATGGCAATCACAAGGACAGTTGGATTGATGGCATCTCCCGGTTTTAGTACTGATTGGAACAGCATTGTCAACCAAAATTTTGTTAAAAGTCGCGCCGGAATAACATGGCACTTGAGAAAAATAAGAAAAACCGGTCAAAATACCGGTATCTGCTCTCGCCCATTGCACCATATGAAAGGCAATCCTTTTTTCGCCTTGGGAAGACGACATCAAGTGCCATGTTATTCCGACGCGACTTTAACCGCCACCTGTCGACAGCAATTGTCCCTTGTGCTTTTTGCGCTTTGGTGGCAATTTGCCACCGGTTTTCAAATGCATGCAAGTCAAACAGCAGATGGATCCTTGTCAGCTTTTCAATATTCTGGAGATCATGTCGAGACTTTTGTCAGACCCAGTACAACTAAAAGTGCGATGTTTTCTTTTCTTATAGGTGTCTAAATGTCAAAAGTGGTTGAAAAATGTGCTGCAGCTTATATTCGTTCTCTGCCACGATGATGATGTTTTTACAAAATGAGAAACGCGTTAGCGACTCTGCAAAATAGTCGGTCGCCTGCGTTACGACTCTTCTCTTGTGGGTGTGTTTATAGATACGAATACCTAGAGAATAAAGCAATGGAGGATGCAAGTGCCGTACCTACGTCTGCTGAATCTGCACTGAATATCTAGGAGTTTACCTACTTTTGCGAGCTCTAATTCAAAAAGAGGATATTCTATCTATCTCTCAGTGCGGGAAGAGCAAAAGCTGAAGTCAAATCGATTTTCCGCACTGTGGTGCCACCACAGAGCAGTAACAGAGATGCTGTGGGAGTGCCGATAGGATTTTCGACTCCGTTGTTCGTTCTAGAAAGTTTCAAACTGGTTTCGGTGAAGCGAGCAGTCAAACCTTCTCTCCTTTTAGACTAAACTTCAGGTTAATTAGAAGTGTTTAAAACACAGTGAAACGCTGCAATGCAGGGCCGTCGTTGATTTAATAACGCGAATTTTCATCGGAGTGCGTAGACAGCCCAGTTTGATTAACCTAGAATCTACTTCGTTGGTATACAGATAGCCCAATATCGAATATAATGGGATGCACTGGACATCAGCATAGACAGGATTCGGCCAGCTTTCATCTCGGAGTGGTGAGCAAAGGCGTCAAAGGATCCTGATCGTCGTCTATCTTCACTTGTCATTTCTCTGCGCACTATGCATCAGTGTCTGATAACATGCTCTGGCCAACTGCAAACTCGTGGAATGCGGCCATTTTGATCCTGTTTTGGCACTGCTTGTTTCTGGACTTCCTTCTGCAAAGGTTATCTTTCACGTAACGTTTTTATCCACGTTTTCTCCATATTTTCGACTGCTCACCTGTTGTTGGGGTGAGAGTGCAATTAGATTCCAATTCCAATTGACCCCGCATTTACGACACACGGTGCTGAGATACGACGCTGCACTCTTGTATTAGAGGAGATAAGCATGCCATTGTAGCGATATTGTGTATTCAACTTTCGATTATTTTAAACGGAAAATCTTTCGAAATCCAAAACATCCATCTATTATCTATTATCTATCATCCATTTATTTGTCGATTTGACCAAGTCTCGCATACGAATCGTCGTTAAGTGTCAAGGATGAAATCCCCTAGGTGTATGTGAATGGTCATTATCAGATTATAGATCATAATCACGCTTTGGCGAATAGGATAGCGGCGTCGCGCGCGTAGAGCAGGTAGAAGCAGAAAATGGGTGTAATTTTCCCTTTGATCACGGCTTTAGGATCCGTATTCTATCAGGGATGATCAAGACATAGCAAAGACCGTGATATTTCAGTTTGCAATTCTCAGGCTTTCATATGAACTGTGAAGCAATTTTGTTGAAAACGGGAGTTAGAATTTGAACACCAATGTGGTAAAGTCTTAAATAAGACGGCGCGCTGACATTAACACCGAGATGGGTCATCAACGATGACATTTTGCTGGCCGTTTGATCTTCCCCTGGCTGCAGGTTCATGGTTGCACGGATTCTGATTCAAACTCCGGAAAGAATGGCACAGCGAACAAAGAGAGACCATGACAACTTTATCAGAACGCTAAAGATGCACTCTCATTCGGTTTGACTTTGTTAGTCAGAGAATGGGTTCGGCTTCATCAGCTGTATTCATGTTGTCCTGGAGAACCGGACTCCTTCAGATGCGCAGAGAAGGAATCAAGTTAGATTTCAGCGAGAACATCCCAAAACGTGGTGTGACGGACACTAACCTCAAGCCGTCAATTCTTCTTCCTTCCCTTGTTTTGGTCTTGATCTTATGATATGACCTCTTTGCAACTGTGAAAACTCACAAACTTCAGTAACCCTCTAAACAGGCTTTTAAACCTAACCCTATAGCCTTGAGGGTTTCAACTCTAAGTCCCAGCAAATTCACCAAATTCGTTAGGTATTTCCTGTGATCCCTAAAATTTAATATCAAAGAAAATAGAAGAAGATTAGTGACAATCTTTTGACATCAAAGCATCTAACAAAGGTCAAAGGAATACAATAATTCAATTTCTAACAAAGTAAATACCAATTTACATTCACTTCCGCAAAACTCTGCCCACTTCTCTTCTTCGCGGGAAAGTTCACCTTCAAAGGATCAATTCTGGATCATCACTCCACTGCTGTCTCCCTCCAAAGGGAAAGACTGAAAACATTGTCTTCTCCAAAGCTTTGTCTTCCTCCTCCTTCC